>JAJMIA010000008.1:246764-350514 GCA_030583345.1 Schwanniomyces pseudopolymorphus | reverse complement strand
ACAGATTTGATAATACTACTCCAAAGACTGAAATTATGAGAGCTTTAAATGATGTCGTATCACAGGGAGATGTCAGATACATTGGTGCATCTGCTATGAAAGCTGTTGAGTTTGCTCAATTACAATTTATTGCAGATAAAAATGGATGGCATAAATTTATTAGTATGCAAAATTTCTACAATCTCCTTCACCGTGAAGAAGAACGTGAAATGATTCCATTTTGTAATGATAATGATTTCGGTAAGGTTGGGTTGATTCCATATTCGCCAGTTGCAAAGGGATTATTAACTAGACCATATGGCGTCCAATCTCTGATGGATAGAACCGCAGGAAATGACCAATTTAAGGCAGTATATTTCGGTGAAAGTTTGATTGACTCTGATAAAGAAATTATTGACAGGGTTGAAAAACTTTCCAAGAAATATAATGTTAGTATGGCTTCTATATCTATAAACTGGTTAATTGCAAAGGGTGCTGCTCCAATTGTTGGAATCAACAAGGTTGAAAGAGTGGAAGATCTTATTAGTGCCACCACATTTAAACTTTCTGACGAAGACGTCAAGTACATAGAAGATCCTTATTTGCCTAAAAAGCTGTTAACTTAAATATTTTATAGATACTACATTTTTAAATATGAATAATATACTTTCTAGTTTTCAATATATTTAGAGCATATTTTAGCCAAGTATACTTACAGCGAGGAGATCTGATAATCGTAATAGCTCGATATTCTGTAAGGAATTTTTTTAATTTTTTTTTGTATGTTTCATATTCTATATTCTAAATTTCGACTAAAGAAAATGAAATTAGTGACATGAAATCATATTAAAAAGCATATACTAAAGAAATATTTTTTTTTTTTAGTTCATGGGATTTAAAATCGCTTTACCAAAAAAATAACACAAAAAGCATATACTGTACGAAAGAGAAATCGTTAAGTGGTATCAATTGGCAATACTTCCCAATATGGATTTTATATTTATTTCAAATATACTTATTAATATTATTAATATTATAATTATATTGTATAAAAAAGGATAATTTACCTGATATTAATCTCCGCAAATTCCATTTAAATTGCACTGGGTCGTTTCATATTGCTAACTCCATTAATACCGACTTTACTTAGTATTTAAGGTTGAATTAATAATTTATTATGAACTAAGTAATTTATTAAGAACTCTCCTTTAAAATAAAACAAGAAAATATGGAATATAAGAAATTAGGTAACTCAGGTCTTTCAATTGCCCCTATCATTGTCGGTTGTATGTCATATGGTGACAAAGGTTGGCAAGACTGGCTTCTTGATAATGAAGAAGAGATATTTGCTATTTTGAAGAAGTGTTACGATAGTGGTTTAAGAACATTTGATACTGCTGATGTATATTCTAATGGATTATCTGAAATTTTGTTAGGTAAATTTATCAAGAAGTACAATATTCCAAGAGAAAAGATCGTAATCCTAACTAAAGTATGGGCTCCAGTTGATGTCACTAAGCCGTACAGTTTCAACTTTACTCAAATTAAACCCGAAGAAAGGTTCGAATATGCTAATATTCAAGGTTTATCTAGAAAGCATATTTTTGATGGTGTCAAGAATTCTGTTGAAAGACTTGGTACTTATATTGATGTGCTTCAAATCCACAGATTTGATAATACTACTCCAAAGACTGAAATAATGAGAGCTTTAAATGATGTCGTATCACAGGGAGATGTCAGATACATTGGTGCATCTGCTATGAAAGCTGTTGAGTTTGCTCAATTACAATTTATTGCAGATAAAAATGGATGGCATAAATTTATTAGTATGCAAAATTTCTACAATCTCCTTCACCGTGAAGAAGAACGTGAAATGATTCCATTCTGTAATGATAATGATTTCGGTAAGGTTGGGTTGATTCCATATTCGCCAGTTGCAAAGGGATTATTAACTAGACCATATGGTGTCCAATCTCTGATGGATAGAGACCTTAAAAAGGATAAGGTACAAGTTATGCATTTCGGCGAGGAATTAAAACAAAATGAAATAGATATTATTAACAGAGTCGAAGAACTCTCTACAAAATATGGAGTTAGCATGGCTGCTATCTCTACAAATTGGTTAATGGCTAAGGGTGCAGCACCGATTGTCGGAATCAATAAAGTTGAAAGAGTTGATGATCTTGTTACTGCCACCACCTTCAAGCTTTCCGAAGAGGATATTAAGTATTTGGAAGAACCATATCTTCCAAGAAAATCATCGACTTAGTTAATTTGTGTAGGCTTCAATTAGGAATACATATTTTCTCATTTTATCTATGTCAATAGAATTTTTCGTAAAATATAGCGAGAAGCTATAATATATTAACTCTATTTACCGATTATTAAATACAAATATGACCAAATTATGTCGTAAAAACATGGGAATATAAACATGGGTAGTAGGATTCAAACATTGCAGTCGTAACGAATAGGTGCAAACAAACCATCAGAACAAATGATTTTTTTAAAACATGAAAATTAAAGCATGAAATGCAAGTAAGACACACTTGGTGACTAATTTTTGAAGAATTTTAAGAAGTGTATTTTTTATAGGAGAGTTAGTTAATGTCATTATAATTATTTTTCCATTTCCTCGACCTCTAAATAATAATTTTCTTCTTCTGTAGAATAAATTCTAGACAGGAACTGCCGCATTAGAGTCAACTGGGGATGGGGGATTATTGATTCTTTCAAAGTTAATGCTATCCAAAATGATCTTGGCACCCTTTGCTATCAAAAGGTCACCTAATTTAATACCAGCTTTGGTTGCTTCTTCTCTACTATTTACAATTTCGCAAACCTCATCTTCAACATATTCTTTTCCATCTGGACTGACAACCATACCCTTAAATGATAATTTACTTGTATTTTGGTTATATTTCGTTTGAACACCAATTGGAACCGAGCAACCACCTTCCAAGTATCTCATCAAAGATCTCTCGGCAAGACAACAATATGTAACTGGAATGTTTTCTATATGCTTTAAAACTTCAAGTACTTTCTGATCGTTCTTTCTTATTTCAATCCCCAATGCACCTTGGCCAACAGCATGAAACATTTCTGGGGCATCTAAACATTTTGTGATTCTATGGCCAAGATTAACTCTGTGCAATCCGGCAGCAGCTAATATGATACATTCAAATGGCCCTTCTGGGTCATCAAGCTTTTTTATTCTGGTTTGTAGATTCCCTCTGACAGATTCTATTTTCAAGTGTGGATAATGCTTTAATAATTGTGATGATCTTCTTAAAGATGAAGTACCAACAAAGGTACCATCCGGTAACTGATCCAATGAAGTGTATTTGGAGCCTTCTTTCATGACGAGAGCATCTCTAGGATCCTCCCTGTCTAATATACAACCTAAATCAAACTCTTCAGGCAAGTTAGTCGGCATGTCCTTTAAAGAGTGGACGATCAAATCAAGTTTTGGAAAATCGCCAACTTGATTTTTTAGCAATATTTCTAACTCCTTGGTCCAAACGGCCTTTCCACCAAAGGAATAGAGGGCCTTGGATTGCACTACGTCCCCTAAGGTGTTGATTGCAACTATTGGGCACTCGACACCTGGGAACTTCTCTTCGATCTTAGCCTTAACGATCTCTGACTGTCTCACGGCAAGCTGGGACTTTCTTCCCCCGATGTTTATAGTTTTACAATCAAAACTTAAACTAGGCGACATTTCACTTTGTTGGGTATCTGAAGTAGTAATGCTATGAGGCAGCATATGTTTAATGGATATGATAAATGTAGTGGATAAACACGGAACCTGGTCTGAAAAGTAAAAGTGACTATATAAATTTCACTAATATCTTTTTAGAAGTATCTGATTCGGTTATATATATATATATGAAACAATAAGTATATAGATAAATATATCCAATTAGGTTTAGATGACAAAATTGGAATATGAAAATTTTTGAGGTGACCGAGCTTTATAACAAATCACAGACCAGTGAAAAATAAGCTGTCATTACCTAATTCGGTAAAGAAATCCATTAGGGACATTTTCACAAATTTATCAGCTGAATCATCCTTAACCGCATTTGCTAGGGTCTCAGAGCTTAACCGCATGTGACGACGGATAAGAAATGGCTCATGGAAATTATGATAGTGAAATATGAACGATGTAGTAATGTATATACGGATGCATGGGAATGGGAATGGAATTTGAATATTAAGGGAGTAATGGTACAGGAACTATACAAGTATTGGTAATCGGGGTGTACATTCTGTGGATACAAACGTAATGCAAATGGAAATGCTACATTGAATCGTCGTAGTCTTCGTTTATGCCAATGGGGCTAAGAAAGTTATGATCGACATCGCTAGAGTCGATCAGATTAATGTCGCTAAGCGACATTTCGGTTATATTGTACATCCGTTGGATAGAGACATTGTCGTTTTCGATGTCATTTTCATCTTCGAAGTCAGGAGCGTGGGGTTGGTTGTGTTGTTCCGGAACCAGCGATTTGTAGTGGGAGTATTCATGTTCCAAAAGTAGAAGTTGGTCGTTGTCCATGGAGGCCAAAAGGTCTTTAACGTTTTTCGGTGGATGCGTCAAAGACAATGAATTCTTCGGACCTGGTTCTTGCCCCTCAGTCGTCTTAGGGTGGGGTGGACTTTTGACTCTGGTATCGATGTCTAGAATGGAGATTTTACTCATTAACGGCTTTACAAATGGCTTCGACACCTCAGACGTCTCGGTTTTGGTTCGCTCGAGTTGGAGCTTGCCAGTCTGGACATTGCCATATTTCTTGCCTAGCATGGCATCGATGAATAACGAGTCAGTAGAGGCACTCCGGAAATTGGCCATGGTGTTGATCGAATGCACTGGATTCAAATTGGTGGTATGAAAGTTGTTACTTCCTCTACGATTGAAATCTGACGTCTTTCTGGATCTTGCAGCCACACTGAGATCGGTATCATCGTCGAGTCTCACAAGATCGTTGTCCTCATAATAATCAATCTCCTTATTAAGAAACGTAAAGTATTTAAGATGCTCCTGGCTCTTTCTCGGATAAGTTTTCGATAGCATTAGCTCATATACAAAGAGAAATGCCACAATAGGTAACTTGAACACGCTGAGAATCTTATTGATAATCAGCGTAGAATAAGTTTCACTGTCGTAATGTAACTTTGAAGTCTTGAAGTAGAGAATTAGGTTGATAGTTTTTGTATAGTTGAATTCATCCTTATTTGTTTCATTTACTCTGGCAAATACCTGTGACAACACAATAGCCAAAATGGTACCAATGATGAATTGAATTAAAAATAAATATCCCATTTGAATTACTCTTCCAAGGTTATTGTAATTATCCCAATTATTCCAGACAGCGGGGGTAAATCCAAAAAATATCTTCAACATGTCAAATGCAATATCGTAATTGGAAAGATTCAAGGTTAATGAAATAAAACTTAGATAAAATCCACTTATTAATGATATATACATACAAAAAAAACCAAACAACTTCCACGACATCTTCTTCAAACTGATTACTAGCAAATTGAAGAACTCATAATTGTTGAATACCGAAAGCATTCTGGGCATTATTATTATGGATATTAAACTGAAAACATTGTAGTATTTGGGAAGTGAAACAAACTTTAACACAAACGCAATGTCAATCAATAATATCAAAACAAAATCAACGTAGTTCCATAAGATCTTCTTAAAGTATACAAATTCAATGTTAAGCACCTTAATGAGGAATTCAAAATTAAAATTCACACCCATCAACCAGAAAAAAGTTTCGATTATTTTCATTAATATTCCGTCGCTGAATTCATTCTTGTAATTTAAAATCATTATAAAATAAAGCACGGTGAAAAACATTAATTTCAAATTTATGACGAGGGATTGGTACTTCGGTACCACATTTGCTCTTGTATGAACATTGCTGAATGATACCTTTGTGAATTGATAATTAACAATATTACGACTGGTAAGTGGTTGTTCTTCCAAGGTCTTATCAGCACTATGTTTACCCTTTATGATTAATTCCCCATTATAGAACTTTTCAATTATATGGATGATAACTGGCTGCGATAGAAACTTCTTGGCCTTACAAAGTACACTTAACTCTAATGTGTTAAAATCTTTTCCAAATTCCTTTAGAGGCGTCTCCAATAAAAGGTTTGTTCTATTTCTTGAGCTATATTCCCTTAACATTCTTATCGCTAATAATTCACATAGATTAGCCTTGGTTTGTAAAAGTTCATATTTGATCAAGTTATTCTCAGACTGTATCGAGTATTCGTATTTTAATAATAATAAAATATATACTAAATTTATCGAAAGAGTTGATTCCGTGTATTCTGATTGCAGTTCTATCTTGGGAGTCCATTGGTTACTCCCTTGGTGTAATTTCCCAAGTCTGCTCCTCAACATTCCACTGTTGGCCAACTCTATGACTTTCAAACAAATGGGTTTAATAAGCGTGGCATGTATTTCAGGAGACTTCATTTGTTCATATTTTAAAGTTAATTTCACTTGTTTATTGATAAGACTCTGTAGCTTGAAATATAAGTATTTGAATTCCAAAGCTCTATATTTAGAAGTAGATGCTTTCAGATTCATCTGAAGCTTGTAATCTCTCCCTCTCATATTTCGTAATAAGTAACGCTATGTTTTTATTCAATTGAAACTATCTATGCAAATGCTAATATTATAATCTAAATTGTATTCACTATAAATCTTGGGTCATCTTCTAAAGAACTATCTCCAGGAATTGGGGCGACCAAATGTCCTATCTAAGAAGGACATATTTTTATTTAAAACGTAAACAAATTCACGTGATTTTCTTTAACTCACACTATGGTGAAAGAAATTGAATACCTTTCGACCATTCTCTTCACCTAGTATATCCATTAATTCTTGCTTCTGTAGACTGGCAAGTTCCTCTATATTCCTGACTCTTTGTATCAACGAATAATAATTGACGTTGTTGATTCCTGGAATGGTTTGAATAAAATCTATAGGGTTTTCATTGAATACCGGTGGGCCACCGTCGTCAGTTACTAACGCCTTATTCACACCTTTATCTATGGCATCTCCAACATCAGGTTCTTCTTGATTAGCTTTTAATTTCAAGAAAATTTGTGCTGTTTCGTAAGGAGATGACGACCAAATGATTTTCAATTTGGGGAAGGCTATTAATAATGACAAAAGATTAGATTGAATATTCTGCTGTGATATTTGATTAGATGTGGGGTTCTTTGGATTTACTCTTTGGAATTTAGATTCAGTGAAAGGATCTAGAGAAAAGGATTTACTTTCATCAAATTCGATCAACAATGTGGGGTACTCGTAATGTCTGAACATTTGCTCACATTGATGAAATAATCTACCGCTTTTAAAACTAGATATTAAATCTGGTATAGCCTTTCTTTCGACACAGATCTTTGGCGATATAATGTAATCGCCAACAGTAATCATACATGGAATAACTTTTATCCCCACGCGATATAAGAGATTAGGTAATGACGATCTGAATTCTCGTACATCTACGATAACTCTTAACTCATCAGTATCACTCTTGAAATTAGCACCACCTGCAATTCTTGTATTAAGAGCATTCGTTACTCTGACTCTAAGCCTTGCCTTATCTTCGGCTGAATCAAAATGTTTTCCTAAAGTGGCCTTTTCCCTAATAAGTCTTGTAAATGCCTCCTTCTCCTTCTTAATTCTAATAAGATGCTTTTGTTCTTCTACAGATGTACCATAATACATGAAATATGTTTTTGCTGGTGATTCTTTATGAATAGCCTGATATATCTCTATTCTTCTAATAAATGATAAATTAGGCTCATACATGATAATGTAAGATGGAGAAAGTTCCTGAAGTAATGCATCATTAGTTCTTTCATCAAAAGTCTGGATAATGATTTGATCATCTTTGTCAATATGACTGAAACTTAGCTTTTCAAAGTCAAATTCAATGCTATCAGTACTTTCAAAAAAACCTCCTTCAATGTCTTCATGAACTTCTAATATACTGTCGGTTTCATTTTCGTCGTTAACCTCATTTCTTATATCTTCCATTAAATCATCTTCCACAACAACTGCTTCTAAATTTCTACCAACAGATGATCCAGAATATAATGAGGAAATCCTTGCTGCTGACGATCCACCTCTTGTCCTCCTTCTCTTACTTACTGGTTGTACACTTTTGCTAAAAGCCTTGGATATATTGATTTTCTCTTCATTTTCTGGTTCTATCTCTTCGTCTTTTGAATTTATGTCTACGTTAATCTTCTTTGCTAGTGAATTCACTTCCGACCATTTCAAATAATCATTTAATTTTCTTGCCATATATCTTCTGCTATTAAATCTAACATTTCCGGTAATAGTATTCGTTTCTTTCTTTATATCACAAAGTATTTGACTTAATTGATTAACTATCTGCTTATTAGAACACATAATCAATATTGGGCCCAGGTCTTTAACGCCTCTTGCTGATTTTTCATGCATTATATCATCTATCAACAATCCCAATTGATGCCATTTTGGTAGTTCTTCTAAGACATATTCTTCTTTAACTGAATATTCATCAGAAATACCAATCCTCTTCTCTATTTTCATCTTACCCAATGCCCTTTCTCTAGAATAGGAGATTATAGTATTAGATTCATCCAAATTGAGCCATGGACTCATTGAAATGTTAGACAGAATACCAGACCCTGAATGTTTAATATTTTGGTCAATTATGCCTTGTAACACTTCATAAAAGGTGATAGAATCCAACGTAACTAATTGTTTTAATAAATCTGTTAATGTTCCCAAGTCAAATATTAATTGCTTGGTGGTATATGTTAACCGATGCCATTGTGATTCAACAGAAAGCCTTATTCTCAAGACAAAATCTGGATCGTGGACATTTTCCATATCCCAATATTCATCTGATAATTCAGCATTGTGTCTCTTTAATTCCAGTAAACAAGCTTGAATACAAGAAAGTAAGGCTGATTGAATCTTGTTCATTTTGTACGAAAGCTTAGTATTGATCTCCGTGACAAACTTTCTATTTTCCACTTCTTTATTGTGTCTTTGCAGTGGTTTTACAACTTGGTGAAGTGAGCTTGAAACTTCCACATGAAATCTTGGCCACAAGAATACATTATGTAAGGATAAATATTTCAATTTTGATGCTAATGGAGTATACCCCGTAAACAGTTCTGGTTCGTCAGATACTGCTTTAATGAACCCCCAATCATTCCTATCCCTGTACAAGTTAACAATAAATGATTCATTTGAAGTCTCTCGTATCTTTTCTGCATGCAAGATAAATATTCCTGTTATATCAGTAGGACTAATCACACCTGATAGTATGTCTACCACCAAAACTCTTGATGTGACGGATAAAACCCCACCTTTTACGTACAACTCTTTACGCTTGCTTACTGTTGTTTGAGTTTCACCACCAACACTAACTAACGTATTTTCTTCACTGAAATCGTCAATCCAGCATAATTCGGTAAGTTCTTCTTTTAATCTAAAGATTTCATCTTCTCTAGCATTCAACACGAAAATTAATCCTTTCTTTTCTGATTTAGTATTACCATGCTCTAATGTAACTAATGGGGAGCTTAAAGCATGTAAAACGTTAGCAGAAATTACATCCCATCCTAAACCTCTTCCTAATAGTAATAATCCATCTCTTGCAAGCATATCTTCCACAATTTCTTGTTGATAACTCAATGGAAGATTACAGCTAACTTCTCTCGATTCATAAACAGGAACAGCTTCTTTTTCTTCAAATTTCACTGGGATCTCTGGCTGCTCCGAAGCTGCTCTACGCATGTAATCAGTAGGTGAAGTATCTATAACACTATCTTCAAGAAACAATGTACGTTTTTCATTTCCCGTACTTTCTTGGTTACTAATATATTCATTCACCAATTCATTATTTCTAATATTATCAGCTTCATCTTCCTCTACAAACAAGGACATTGATAAAAAAAATTATTTTAATGGCAAGCTCTTTAAATATCAGAATGCGGTTTTCGAATCAGCTCATTTCATCATTATCAGATATCGTACGAAAACCAAACAACTAAAAAGAATGTTCCAACTGAATAAATATTTAGATAAGAAATTGGCATACTTAGAAGAAGATGTGGAGTTTAACATAATATTTATTAGCAATATATCAAAAACATTACAGAGTCAATTAGACGATTGGCTTGAGTTTGATAATCCTATAAATGTATCAGTTGATAGAATTGGAAAAGCTCGGAAAACTGGCCAGAAAATAGTGAAAGAAGTGGATATGAACAATCGAATGAGGACTTCTACAGATGCTTCTATTTTTTTGGGTAAAGATATATTAAAATTGACGTTACGAGACAGAAATGAAAACTTGTGCTTTGCCTATGAATACCAGGATTCATTGCCGTTTCTCAGACAGCGTAATGAACAAACAGGCACACCCATGAGTATACCTTTGGGAGGAAGACTTTTAGTGCATAAGGGAACAACCATACGGTATGGAACATTACTCTTGACTAAAAACCAATGTAAATACTTAGGCGTTCATGAACACGATAAAGAATTATACGAACGCCTTAATTCAGGTATAGTCCAAAAATATATTGAAGTGTTGAGAGATGAGTTAAATTTATCTTGTGCAAAATAATATTGTACTTATAAACTATAAAGATTCTTGAATAAATCCTAACTAAATTTGTTGATTCGTCAAAGTATCGTAGTTACTTCGACTGAAGACAAATAAAAATGTCCTATAATTTGTAAACTAGTTACTCTCTATCCAATAAAAGATCCCATAATCCATATTCATCTTTAAAGTCATGATGGATCAAACTTACTAAATAATAATCTGAATGAATTGAACTTAATAACTGGAAACTCTTGGAGTCCTTCTTGTAGCATCTTGACCATTCTAACCACAAATGGAAGGCTTCTTCATTCCAAGCCTTAAAGGATTCCAAATCTATGACTGTAGGTTGTAAGACTTCTTTCAGAGAGAAAACACCCCATGTTATAGCATTTTTAATCGCCTGGCCGCCTCTCTTAGACCTCAAATTAGAATCAACAACACCATTTGCATCACCAGTATAATAGGTAATTGTTAAATCATCAAAATATTTCTTAAGCTTAGGATATAATACATTCGTCCATTGAGTTTTAGGCACAAAAAGCTCAACGAATGATTTTTGGTAGATTACACCATTACCTGGACCCCAACCAAAAATTTTGTCAGATGAATTGCAGCCATCTACTGCAGGTTGAGATGCTAAAGAAAACCAGGATTTTTGATTTAATTCAAACAACTCTTCTTGAATCAAAGAAGTTTCTGCAGATAATGGAGTGTCAGCCCATGGTAATTTATTAATTTTTCCAGATAAGTAATCAATGAAAATCTTAACTACATCAGAAATAGTTTCTGGAGTACCCCAGATTTTTTCTGCTTCTTTTGGAGAATTTATCTTTAATGTTGGGCCATAACCATCAATTTCACCATATGCTGGAGAAGCAGAGTCACCAAATCTACCATTAGGGAAGTCATCCCAGGTTGCATCCTTTCCTAGAGCACCCTTACCAGTACTAATATCAACAAGAACTTGCTTGTCTCCTAAGAGAGCTTGGCTTATTAAGTTTTTTTGAGCAGTTTTGACTCCGTCTAAATCATGAAGGGCCTCATTTTCATTGATTTTTGATGATCTACGTCTCTTGGCATTATTTATTTTAGAAATATCTGGCATTTCAGTTGTATTATCATCTGCTTCTGAATCTGATTCAATTGCATCTTCATTGAGGTTATTTTTTGAACCTCCCTTGACTACTTCTTTTAAGATTTCATTATAATTTACAAGAGAAGCAACAGCTTTTTCTAAATTCAAACAGTAAAAGTGATAACCTTTAACTCTTCCATTAGTCTTCTCATCAATAGTAGTTACAATATTGGATAAAATTTGAACACCCAAATTTTTAATATAATCATCATTACTGCTATGAGCTTCCAAAGACTCATAGATTCCGGTAGGAATATGGGCATGTGATAATTTTGCTGCTCTTGTAAAAACATTAAATGTAGTAATTGGCATCAAACCAGGAATCAATACGATCTTCTCAAGTTGTGGATATTGTCTGATAAGCAGTTCATAGTGAATAAACTTATCGACATCGTAGAATAATTGGGTAATGATAAAGTTGGCACCAGCTTCAACCTTTTCTACTAAATATGGTAAGTCGTTCTTAGGGTCTTGGTTTGACTCATCTGCGCCTTGAACATGACCTTCTGGATAACCTGCCACACCGATGCAGAAGTAGTCACCATGTCTCTCTTTGATGTATCTAACTAAATCGACAGCTGCATTGAATTCACAGTTTGGAGTCCAGTATTCTTCAGTTCTAGGAGGATCACCTCTCAAAGCTAAAATATTTCTAATACCATTCTCCTTGGCCCTGTCTAAGGCATTATCGATGATCTCCCTATTAGTATTAGTACATGTCAAGTGTAACACAGTAGTTAATCCCAATTCACGCAGACATGTAGCAGCTAAGTCCAACGTTTTCTCGCTGGTGGATCCACCAGCTCCCCAGGTAACAGTGATGAACAATGGGTTCAATGCCAGCATACGATGAAGTCTAGCTAACAAATTGCGAAAACCAGCATCTGTTTTAGGTGGGAAAAACTCAAAGGAGACAAATCTTTCATCTGGTCTGAGCGAATTTACCTTGTCTATAATTGTCGACATGATTCTTTCGTATCTATTACTTTTACAGGCCCTAGAAGTGATGACCAATGGCTATCTGTTGCTAAAATCAAAGGTAAAAAAATTCGATTCGAACAACTTCGCACGTGACCAAAGTATTCTGTGTGAATTTCAGTTGATAAAAGCATACTGAGTATAATATTTATTACTAAATAATACAATAGCTAGGGTAACTCACAGAAATTAGTATATACATAGTATTATAAAAAAAGATGTCACTAGACGGCGCTGTATTCACCTCTATTACTATTACCAGTGAACTTTTCAATAATTTCTTTGATAAAATTTGGTAATCCCTTCAACAAGTCTACAAAATTCTCTAATACTTCTTTTAACGCGGTTTGGAAGTCGATAGCATTGCCCTTGCTAAATTGAAACCAGGCACCACCAATGATGTAGATACTGATGAACAATACAAAGAATATAAATGTCCAAGTGAACCAACCCCACGATTCGCCGTTGTCTTCCTTGTTCTTGTTATCCTTGTTTTTCTTGCTGTCGGGAACTTTATCCTTTCCAGAGGTAATACAAGCTGCCTTAGACTTGAGTGTGGCTACTAACTGTTCTCTGTCCCACGAAACTATTTCAAACTGGTTAGGTTTGTCTTTTGATTCGTCCTTATCACAAATGAATGTCAATTTAGCATTAATCAAATTGTCGCCCCAGTTAGCACCAGTGTAGCTAACTTCAATACCTGTCATGTCATCTTCATTGATTTCAGTGTATTTCTTTTGTAAATTGGAGTTGAATGCAAATATTTCCGATATTATAGGCTTTGTTGCGTCCTTGTTGAGATTAATAGAGGTGATACCACATATGTCAGCGTTTTTTGGGCAGTTCTCAATACCGTCAAGCGATTGACATATTCCAAAGTAGAATGTCAGGTTGGTTTGTGATGGCGGTGTGTCCTTCAAAGAAGAAACTGAATGAACACCCTTGATACTTTCAAAATTATACTTCGCTAATTGTTTCGCCAGACAATCCAAGGCTGACACAGTTCCAAGCGCCCATATCAAAATACTAAGTAATCCCAAATAACTTCCGCTAATCATTTCAAAATATCAATATTGACCTTATATAATATTTCTTTATCAAACTAATTTTTAAAAAGCCAAAAATATCCGAGAGAATGTGTACTGCATATATTTAATGTTTATCACGTGTTGTTTCACCTGACTTGGATTATTTTTGTCGTTTTAATTGGGACATGTGTGTTCACGTGATGTATTTATGTCTCCTAGCTTTTCCGATAATATCGCTTGCTTTACCTCGGTGCATTTGCTCTCTATGGTTCTCCCCTCCTAGAGATATTTGAGTCGCCGAGGAATTTGAGTCATCTAGACAACATGTGACTACCCCGTATATCGGTACTGATGGACTAATAAATATATTTGATTTAGCTGACTTTTTATGCAATTTCTTCTGTTTCTAATAATTTACTAGATAAATTTTATATAATATTAAATTAACCATGGTAAAGGTAACAGTTTGTGGTGCAGCTGGTGGTATTGGTCAGCCACTCTCATTGTTGCTCAAGCTTAATACAAATGTCAGCGAATTGGCATTATTTGACATTGTCAATGCTAAGGGTGTCGCAGCAGATTTGTCTCATATATGTACTCCATCATTAGTTACAGGCTATCAGCCAGCAAATAAGGAAGATAACGATGCTATTACTCTTGCTTTGAAAGGTAGTGATTTGGTAGTTATTCCAGCTGGTGTACCTAGAAAACCAGGAATGACTAGAGCAGACTTATTCAATATCAATGCGTCTATTGTTAGAGACTTGGTTGCAAATGTAGGAAAGACTGCTCCGGATGCGGCCATTTTAATCATTTCTAACCCCGTTAATGCTACTGTGGCCATTGCAGCTGAAGTATTGAAGAAATTAGGTGTTTTCAACCCAAGAAAATTATTTGGTGTCACCACGTTAGATATTGTAAGAGCTGAAACCTTCTTGAGTGATTTGATTGGTTCTTCTCCAGAGATATTAAAGGGGGCTATTAGTGTGATTGGTGGACATTCTGGGGATACGATTGTCCCATTGGTGCATATCGACAGTAACATATCATCAAAAGTATCATCATTATCTCAGTCTCAATATGAAGAGTTTGTTCAAAGAGTACAATATGGTGGAGATGAAGTTGTGAAAGCCAAAAATGGTGCTGGTTCTGCCACATTATCTATGGCATACGCAGGTTATAGATTTGCTGAATCTGTATTGAACTCTAAGGCAGGTAAAGAATCGAACGTCCCAATTCCTGATTCTTCCTACGTTTATTTGCCAGGAATTCCAAATGGATCAGAGTTCTCGAAAAAATATTTAAGTGGAACTGATTTCTTTTCTGTTCCTACAATATTGCAAGGTGGAGAAATCAAGTCATTTGTCAACCCATTTGAACTAAACATTACTGAACAAGAGAAAAAGCTTGTTGATGTTGCTTTGGTTGGGTTGAATAAATCCATTGCTCAAGGAACAAACTTTGTTTCAGGATCACGGTTATAGTTATGTAAATTTACGTCAAATAATGAAATATTTATCAAATTTTGGAAGTCTTGTTTGGGATGTCAGTAGTAATTTATAACGACATTGAAATAAATTAAAAAAATGATCTAGCCGAGGATCGAACTCGGGGCCTTTTCGGTACTTACTGCGCTGAAGCACTTGTAAACGAAACGTGATAGCCGCTACACCACTAAACCTATTTTCTAAAAAATGTTAGAGTTGCGTTAAGTTTATTGTGAACTAAGCTGTCTACTAGTTAGTATGTAACTATCCTCTTAATACTTAGCTAATCTATTCTATATACTAGTACGTATGGAGGCACTATCTTATATACTAGATTCTTGACATGGCCTGATGTGAATATGCGCTTACATGTCCAAGAGACTTGGACTCACATCTTATACGTTTGTGATCTCTAACAAAAAAAGTTTTAGAAAGAGCACTTATCACTTATCAATTCTCTACGTGAAGTTTCAAACTTTATTCTGATATTTAATACTTCTATGTAACTGCACTATATTATGCTGATTAGGTAACTTCTTTTTTTTTTGAATTCTTTCCTACTCTTTGAATGTCCATAGTTCTAATTTTTGTTAGCTGGTAATTTCTAAATTTTGAAACTGCTATATTGGGCCAAGATAGATGTAAACCTTTATCGTATATTTACGATTTTGTACTGTATATAATATTTTGACATTTGATTTATTATCTAAACTTTTCAACCTAAACGTTATGAACAGTTTACAATCAAGGTATTTCATAATATTTTAATCAAATATTGAGATTCATTATCCAACTATCTTCATGGTAATTTAAAAGTTAAAAATTATTTGGGGTTTCAAATAAAAGTTCAAAATCTTATATTTTTGCATTTTTAAAATAAAATTCTTATAAAAAGATATAATTAATACCTACCACGAACATTATAGATAATACAATAATTCAAGATCAAAAAAAAAGAAAAGAATTAACTATCCACTAAGATTTCCCAATATAATGATAATTAATATTAAAAAAAATTATTCAAATTTAATAACTGATCTAGCCGAGGATCGAACTCGGGGCCTTTTCGGTACTTACTGCGCTGAAGCACTTGTAAACGAAACGTGATAGCCGCTACACCACTAAACCAACCAATTATGCGATTTAAGAGATTTTACCTCTTAATTATTTTTATCGTTATATTATAATTACTATTGAATTATAACTAATTCCAATCTGACTGTTCACTTATTCACCAATCATTTACGATGTTATAAGAATATATAAGGAGCTAGAGTAAGTTGATTTGCAATTGATATTTGCATCCAGCTATATATTACTAAGGGTAGAAATAAAGATTAAGTATAGTTCAGCGGTGGAGTAAATCCTCTAAATAGAATAAGAGTTTCACAGTAAAAATTGAAAAATATATTCAATATCTTGAAAACTTTATCGAATAAGTAATATACTATTAAGCATTGATGTTTCCATTTAATATAAATCGGAGATACGCAACAATAATAAGACCTTAAATATCTCAGTTTTCAATGATTTCTGCAAAAAAATGATCTAGCCGAGGATCGAACTCGGGGCCTTTTCGGTACTTACTGCGCTAAAGCACTTGTAAACGAAACGTGATAGCCGCTACACCACTAAACCTATTTTCTGAAGATTTTGTTAAAATATATATTCTTAGCAGTAATAATAGCATCTTCGTCAAATTATGTGGGGAATAAAATCAGAATGTGAAAAAAAACATCAGAGATACTAATTATCAAAAAATAAAAATATAGATAGAGATAGCATGTATAAATCACAAATAGTAAGAAAGGAATTACTACTGAAGCTAGATGATGAGCTTGAGTCAATAACATCTACAGAGGAGAATACAACTCCTTCCGTGCATGGTGTAATTGCGGGTGTAACTACTGCTGATGCAAATGTGTACTTAGAAGCAAAAGGAGTCAAATGTTTGAAGACTAAAGAGATTCTTTCCAAGGATAGTATAGTATCTTATTTCTCATGTACCAAATCAATAACCGCAATGGGAATTTTAATCTTGTATGAACAAAATAAAGTAGATCTTGATTTACCAGCTAAAATATATTTACCGAAGATTGACTCGATTGGGCTCATTGATAAGGGTCAAGTAAATGAAAAAGATGGAACTTTTCTAACACCTCCTAGAAGGCCTAAAACAGACATAACTTTGCGTCATCTCTTGTGCCATACTGCTGGTTTTGCTTATGCTTTTATGAACAACGATTACTACTTACTTGGAAAAAGAAGACCAGAACTAAATCCTGGAAATCCTTCTCTTGAATTTTTTTCAACAGAAATGATGCCTATTTTACATGAACCCGGAACAAAGTGGGTCTATGGACATAGTTTTGATTGGATTGGATTAATCATAGAGGCTGTTACGTCGCAATCTCTTGGAGAGTATCTAAAGGAGAATGTTTTCACACCCATAGGAATGGACTCATGTACCTTTCACATGAAGGATACCAGTAATATGTTAAAGTTATATAAAAGATCTAAAGGTGGAAATTTAAAAGAAATGGAATTTCTGAAAGGAAGAGTGGATCCATCAATGGATATGGGTGGCCAAGGATGCCATGGCACTGTAGCAGATTATTTGAAATTTATCAGAGTCTGGCTTAATTATGGTTATTCTCCTGATTCTAAAAAGAGAATATTAAAGGAAGAGACCGTAAAGTATGCTATAAAGGACCATTTACCCTCTGATCTAATAGTTAATTTTGATGGAGTTAATCCACTGGGAGGTGCTGTACCTGACGGATTTACTCTAACTGGAAACGCTTACTGTCGGGGTGACTTAGCTACAGGAAGACCAGAAGGTTCAATTTATTGGGCTGGCTTGGCAAATTTATTTTACTGGATAGATTTTAAGAACAAGATTGGCGGATTTTGGGCAACTCAAATTTTACCTACTGCTGATATGGAGAGCATTGCAAGTAGTATGAAGTTCGAATATCAAACATATAAGCATATTATGAAGAGAAAAAGTAGATTATAATTTAGTTTACGAATTTTATAAGAATATAATGAAGATAAATGTCTATATACAATATATTTGGATATCATATGACAATTTAGAGTAACCCTAATTTTTCCATTCTGACTTGGACAGCATTTCTGTGAGCTTCCAAACCTTCAACTTCAGCTAGGGTCATAACAGCTTTACCAATAGATTTCAAACCTTCCTCAGTAATATTCTGAGAAGTTATGAACTTTTGGAATGTAGCAGTATTAACACCAGAATATTGTCTAGCATATCCATATGTTGGGAGAGTATGGTTTGTACCACTAGAGTAATCACCACACGATTCAGGCGATAAAGCGCCAACGAAAACAGAACCAGCATTTTCAATATGATCTGGTACAAATGATTCAGCATTATCAATTTGCAAAATCAAGTGCTCAGGAGCATACTTGTTAGATAAATCAAAAGCTTCTTCGTAATTGTCTACCAATAAGGTGTAAGAGTGACCTAAGCACTTTTCAACAATTTTCTTTCTTGGCAATGCTTCAGCTTGTCTTTTGACAGCTTCATCAAAGGATGCTAATTTAGCCTCAGATAAACCAACACCAATTAATATAACTTGTGAATCAACACCGTGCTCAGCTTGCGACAATAAGTCACTTGCAACAAAATCGGCATCAGCATTTTCATCAGCAATAACTAAAACTTCAGAAGGTCCAGCCGGCATATCAATAGAACATAAAGCCTGGGTATCATTTTGAACATACATTTTAGCTGCTGTAACGAATTGATTACCAGGACCTAAGATCTTATCACATTTCACGACACTTTCAGTACCATATGCCATAGAAGTAACAGCTTGAGCACCTCCAGCCATTACGATACACTTAGCACCTAATTTATGAGCAACATAAACGACTTCTGGAGTTAATTTACCAGTACTTCGAGCAGGCGGAGAAGCAATAATAATATTAGAGCATCCAGCAACTTTAGCAGGCACACCTAACATCATTGCAGTAGATGGTAAGACAGCCGTACCACCTGGAACATACAAACCAACATTCTCAATAGGCTTAGCAAAACGGGAACAAAATACACCTGGTGCTGTCTCAACAGTCATAATTTTTTCCTTAGGCAATTGAGCGGAGTGAAATTTTTCAATATTAGCCATGGATAAATCAATAGCTTGTTTCATTTCATTAGAGATTTTCATTAATTCATCTGGGAATGGTGCTGTCAATACAGGCGTTTCTAATTTAACACCATCGAATTTTTCAGTCAATTCAATTAATGCTTTATCACCATCCTTTTGAACTTGCTGAATAATTGGCAAAACCAATTTCATGATATCAGCAGTCTTTTGAACTGGTCTAGTTAAAGCAACGTCAAGTTCTTTCTTAGAAGCAGTTCTAGAGTTAATTGCAGTCATCTTGTACTTCTCAACGATTTCCTCCGTTTTACCTTCCTTTACAATATACTTTGGTTTAGCATCACCCTTGCGTCTAGTAACCTTTTTACTCTTGATATCTAAATTCTTTTCAATATCTGCTAATCTCACACCATTCTTAATACACCAAACCATTGTGAAGTATAATAAGTCAGCAGCTTCCCAAGCAGTTTCATTACTATCATTCTTTTGTCCAGCTTCAATTAATTCATCTAATTCTTCCTTCAACTTAGCAATTAATAATTTTTCGTCATTAAAAAGTCTCTTTGTATAAGACCCTTCAGGGGCAGAAACGAATCTCTTTGCCAATAAGTTGTCCAATTTATTCAATCCACTACCAAATTCTTTGTCTTGACTCTTTAATTCTCCATCATTGAAGCAGGTAAAGTTCTTGTCTAAGTGACAGAAGCCAAAACCATCTTTTGGTTCAACAACAAATTTTACTACGTCTGAGTCGCAATCTTTCTCTAATTTTACTAATGATTGGGTAGCACCGCTAGTCTTGCCCTTATACCATAATTCTTCACGACGCTTACGTGATTGATAAACACCTTGACCTTCCGCAATAGCAGCAGTGATAGATTCTTTAGAAGAATATACGACACCTAAAGCAGTAGAAGCTGGTGGAGGAGTTGTAATCAAGGTGGTGTAAAGTCCATCTGGTCTATCAGTAGTTAATGTAGCAGTAAAGATTGAAGAGATTGAAATCTTACCACTTTCTTCACCTAAGGTAGTTAAATTTTTGCTATCAATAATTGGAAAGTAACCCTTACTTGCTACTTGTACTGCAGCCTCTTCTGTTATAGAGTCTTTTTGAATATAAATAATTCTGTTTCCACTTTGTCCATAAGTCTTGAATTCGGCATCTGGAATAACAGATTCAAAAACTAAGGAAACTTTAGTTTGCAAAATTTCTTTACTAGCAGTCGATTCTGAAAGTTTAACAACAAATCTTTCTGTTGGCAAGCCACTGGAAACGACTAATTCTGAGAATTGAGATTCTTTAATGAAAACTTGTTCAACACCGACATTTAATAGATCAACAACTTGGTCAATAGTAACTTTTGATTCACTAACATCAACATTTACGTTGACTGTAGCCGGAAATTGACTAAGGAAATATTTATTTATCTTAATAGTGTCAAAATTCAACAAAAACTTACCAACAACAGCAAATTTTTCAATACTTTCCTTTGCCAATGGCGAAGAAATAATAGGCAATAACGGAAATGTCATTTTTAAGATCAATACTTAAAATATAGAAATTTAATTCGATCCTGATTACTTTATCTTTTTATCTAAGAATTGAAAAATTAAAAAAAAAAAAAATAAAATTGAGTCATATTGAGGTCATGTGACTATATAAAATATATTCTTAGAAATTGAATTCACTCTTGAATCGACTTAAATCCATACCTGGTTTAACAATTTCAACCAAATCTCTTCTATCCATAGCAATGAAAGCTCTCTTTAATGTTTCCAATAAGGAATTCGATTGGTTATGATTGAGCGAAGATTCGGTCGCACCTTCTACTTGATGCATCGATAAACCACTTAATAAATGCTCTGCAGCCTCCTTATAACATCCAATGTTGATACACGAGACACCTAAATTATATCTAGCTCTTACAAATGTAGGCTTCAATTCTAAAGCTTTAAAGTAAGCATCAACAGCTTCTTCCGAACGGCTCGAATTTGCCAATGAAGCACCCAACCGATTCCATAATATTGGATCATTTGGTCTGATACTTAAAGCAGCTTGGAAACAATCTATGGTTTTATCAAAATCTTCGTTAGCGTAGAATAAAACTCCCAAACCCATTTGGACATCTGCATCCATATTAGCTTGATCAGGTGATAACTGGGCTGCATTTATGAACAACTCAGTCACTCTCTTATTTAATGAGTATCTATCTTCATCGCTTACAGAAGGATTCTCTTGACGCACCTTATCCGCTATTTGTGGGTATTTAGTAGATATCCATCTTTCAAGTGTCGCAAATGCAGCATTATCATATCCTTCGTTAATATAAGAAATAGCAAGTGTCATGAGTGCCTCAGAATTTTCAGGGTGTAACTCTAAGCATTTTTCAAGGGCAGAAATACCTGCAATTTCTTTTTCATTCTGAGTTTGAACTTCACCTAATTTTAACCAGGCATCTATGTGACCTTCATTCTTTTGAATTGCTGCTTCAAAAGCCAAAGCTGCTTCCGACAATTTTGCACCATTTTCCATTAATTGCAAACCAATTTCATAAGGATCTTGATCATTCAACAGCAAAAATTGGTTGTTAACTTGTTCTTCAAACTTATACTCACCAAAATGAGCTCTCGTAGAAGCATATTTAGCAAAATCTCTTTCCCATTGGGCAAGATCTGGATCAAGGGTTTCCTTTTGTGTTTTTTTAAAATCTTCATACTGCTGATTTATGAAATCATTTTCAATAGCTTCAGAATTTAAACTATCCCAAACATCATCAAATGTTGCTTGATACTTATCATCAATTACTATATCTGGAGATTGTTCTCTTTCCACCACTTTCTCTTTAGCATCAGCTTCATTTGCTAGCTCTTCATATTCCTTGAATGTATTATCCCAGTCCACCTGTTGTTCCTGATTTTGCGCTTGCGTGTATGGAGCCTGTTGCATATTACCCCTTAACATAGAAGGTCCCATCATTGGACGGGAGTTAAGTCTCATTCCTGGCATAGAGTGTAATTGTTGAGTTGGGGTAGAGTTGATTTGATTAATCGGCTGACCATGGAAATCAGAAGCCCAATTTCCCTCTTGTGGGCTGATAGACCTAGCGGTACTATTTGTGTTTTGCATTGATATTGGTGAAGTGGGGTTCACTTTAAATTCATTAGACCAATTCTGTTGAGCATTTGTATTCTGATGGTTGTGTTGTAACATGTTTAACTCATGTCTCATAGGTTGAAATTGAAATGCTGACTGACCAGAAGCACCATTCATAAATTGTTCCATATTTTGCCTCTCTTGTTGGTTCATGAAATTGTCATTTTTAAATCCTTGCCCATTCTGAATTCCTCCGCTTTGATACGCAGTTTGTCTTTGTAAAGATCTATCTTGTTGGGTATGCTTATTAAATTGTGCAATAGCATTTCCATTAGCTGAACAATCAGCTCCTCCTCCCACAAACGACATTATTAATTATATACTAGGAATTAAAAATCTACTTAAAGAAATATTCTTTATAATTTGGCTTATGTGATCTCCACCGATATTGGAGTCATGGCATTTACCGAGGAAAATAAACACTGTGTGCAGTACACGATCATGATTGATAATCAAGTCAACGATAAGGGTCATGAATATCATAATGACATGAATACTTGATTGATTTTTGTATTGAACATTGGACATACTTATAGAGCATATAAACCGTTCAGAAGATTATGTATCCTACTACGAATTTTAACTTTCAATGAGTTCGTGCGAGAACTATGTACTCCAGTTTTTGCGGCAATATTCATTACATTATTGAACAACAAAGAACCAAATAATGGTGTAAGCTATATTGGGAAATCAGTAGTATATACGTGATAAATACTCTTATCGTTACTTATGGACACTCTTTCTTTTTGTGTGTATATCTTGTTTCGATTATACATTTCGCATCAACATTCCAAAAAAAGATTAATTACTGCGACCAGTGAATAAGAGTGAATAAAGAGTATGATTTCTAACTTGCTAAAATAATTATTATGTAATGTCATTGGCTTTATAGCCCCTGAATTACTCATATAAATTACTACTTCGTAAATATATTGAAGTTACATAAGTAAATGTTATGCGTATCGTAGAATTAACTTTAGCTAGTAGAAAAAAAGCCAAAATTGTCGAATAAATTGTTGACATACAATTGGTAAGCAGTTTAAAATTAATGGCAAAATACATAGATTATTGATGAGGTTCATAATATGTTCGTTTAAAAAGAATAAGATATATCTAAGTCTTTGATTTGGATATATTATATAAAAATATATATTGTTGTCTCAGTAATCAGAGGAAATAAATCTAAGATAACCATTGAAATGACCATAGTTAATCAAAAAAAAAACATATAATTCTTCATATCTATCAAT
The DNA here is from genome assembly GCA_030583345.1 of Schwanniomyces pseudopolymorphus. Taxonomy (NCBI): domain Eukaryota; kingdom Fungi; phylum Ascomycota; class Pichiomycetes; order Serinales; family Debaryomycetaceae; genus Schwanniomyces; species Schwanniomyces pseudopolymorphus. Next base: position 326,709 of record JAJMIA010000008.1, on the reverse strand, counting down.
TGACTCATTTTTCAGCATTTTACCTAGAAACCTTTTCCCTCCTCTGTTCTAACTAGTACTTTATATTAAATCATATTAGTATGCTACTACAATCTAAATGCCTTATGAATTCGCACTTCATAAAAAGAGCTATATTATTCCTTCGTATTGAAACTTATTATTACAATAATTTCATCTCAAAGATTTTACCTCTATTTACATCGATAAATTTAATATCATCTCTCGCAACAAGTTAAATAGTTTCCAAACTTGGCTTGCAATAATTTCATGCATTGTTGGAGGTCTGTTTCTGTATACACACCATGAATATACATTTGATACAATAAGCGTATCTTATAGTTCAGCTAACAATAGAATAATACAGTCGTCTCGAAATCTTATTTCCAGAAACATATCTAGTCGTTAATATTACTACGGTTGACTATTCTCGTCATATTGGTAATTTAGCATGAAACAGCTATAGTTGCCATGTATTAGAGTCGATTCCAAAACCTCGCTACCAATATGTAGCCCAACCAATACATTCCTGTATTGAACGCATATTCTTGCCCACCTGCATATGATCTCGTTTCGAATATTGGAAATGATGACTACAACTTGTTGAATACAGCTTAATACGATTTCCTCTTTGATCCACTCCTAAATCTCATTAATAGCAATATTGCGTATTACAGCCCACTAGGCCCAAAGGAGGAATAACACCTTCAACGAACTACAATATAACCATATATTCCCCTTTTACCTCCTTCTACACGCTATGTTTCATAAAATCCCTGGCGTCTTAGAATATGTAGCCCATTTACTTAATTCATTACTTTAAATAGTATACATGATGTTCTTTTACCTAAAATCCTTTCAGGCATAAAGATTTCTTACCGCATGTAGTAAATATGGCCCCCAATATAGTTAAAATTCGTTTCTTATGCATTAAATGTCCTCACTCTTGGATACGCGAAACTTTTGCTACGCTATGATTAGCCCATCCCGCGACTGATTGTTGTTTATTTACATTCTATCAAATGCGATTAATTAGCTAAACGAATTGGTAGATCGCGCTTTAAATTACAATACAATGCATTTAAAATATTTCATTAGCGTGAATCAGGAAAATATTAAAATTTAGAGTATGTTAGTATATATATAGGTCACACACCCTGAGTTAATTATATATTATTCAATCTAGGTGCAACATTCATTTTTATTCTCCTGTCATTCATTCCTTAATTATCTAGCACTGATGTACGTTCAAACACCTAAAAGACCAGTTTTACCACCTACTCCATCCACATACGGTAATAGAACAAGCTTGCTTCCATTGTCATCCATCTTGTCTGTTCCTAAGGATAATTTCACTAGAGGAAAGCTTCCCTCAATAGACACATTCAATATTGAAGCTACATTACCTAAGTCTGCAACCTCTAGCAGCTTCTTAAGTCCACACACTGCTGCATTAGCAACACCTTTGAGACCCACACAAGCAGACATCAGCATTAATATTTCTAGGGAGATCAAGAACCCTTCTCCAAGAATTGCCAGAAGATCATCTGGCGAAAACGCATCTAAAGATTACGCATTTATCTCACATTCACCCGCTACATTTCCAACCCAAGAACCATCAATTGACAATGCACCTTTAGCAAGAAGAAAGAGAAGAAGAACTTCTCCTAACGAGTTGGCCATATTGAATAAGGAATTTGAATTGGGATCAACTCCAAACAAATCTAGAAGATTGGAAATTTCTAATAAGCTTTCTATGACAGAAAAGGCAGTCCAAATCTGGTTTCAGAACAAGAGACAAAGTTTAAGAAAACAAACGAGCGGTGAGAAAGAAGTGACTGTGTTACCTCCTACTCCACCGGTGTCTACCAGCCAATTGATTTCTAGTACACCAACCAAGCCTGAATTGTCAAAATCACATTCATTTATGACAAGTCCATCAATGACCACATCATCTCCAATCAAGCATAGATCGAACTCAATTCCTAATCTTAACAAATTCCAACAGCCATTTGTTACTCCTGTAGCTAACAAGACCACATTATTTAAGAATGTTAATACACCAAACTCATCGTTCATTTCAGATGACTTAAACAGCTCATTTGATGCTAGCAATACCTCTACATTAGTTCTTAATGAAACCAAAAAGAAACAGCCAGAATCCTTGAATTCCAATGTTACAAGCACTATGACTTTTAAGTTGGCGCCTTCTATAACTTCAAGAATTGAACAAAAGTTGCAAAATGTTGACAAGGAGAATGTTGATACGAAGTCCAAAATGCCTAATATATTAAATATTTCTACGCCATCTAAAAAAAGATTACCATTATCTGATATCAATACTAATACCAATAAGAGCGAAAATTGCGTTGAGAATTTATTATCATTGAAAACAGGAAATTGGAACTAATTACATACGTAAATACCTATAATGAATTAACGAAAAGTATTATAATAATTTTTAAGTAAGCCATGTAAATAATTTATCAAATTAAGAAATATTGCACAGGCTCAAAATTCGTTAGAAGAGAGATTTGCGCTTCTATTTTTTACCTGGTATTTAATAAGCCCACAACGCGGTGAGTAAGAATATAATTGTCAATGATCAATTAACGACAAACCAAAGCTCCTTAATGATAATGATTTAAGACTACCATATAGCAACAGAAAGAAAAACTTAAAGAAGTATAAATTTTTCTTTTATAATTTAAATGCATGGTCTATTTTGCATCTTGCGGATATACAGATCAGGAAAAAATTTATACCTACTAAAATAGGATTAGTTAAATTTTCCGAGGCAACTACATAAAATGGCTTGATAAATTTAAAGGCACATACGTGTAATTTTCTAAATCTGGTAAAAAATATGCTACATAGCTATTCGGTAATTTGGCTATGTCGTTTTTTCAATTGATAAGGAAAAAGAGAATTTATAACCCACCAGACATGTTTTCAATACTATACGGAATTGGCAAGATGATATAATGACCAATTAGTACATTTAATTTAAAGTAACTTTCTTATGGATATGTGAACTACCACTAAATTTTGAGTTATCAAAGCATATAATACTGATATTAAATATATTTTAAATAAGGTTGGGTATGTTGTTTATCTATAGGTATGTTGTTTATCTATTTATGAAGCTTGTATTCGAATTTTACTTTCGTGATGTTCAAATTACCATAAACCATTTAAAGTAATTAACTTGTAAATTATGGATTGTCATTATTAAGGTCTACGAGAAATGATACTTATAAATTACTCTAAACTTTTATATCGAACCAATAAACCGATATCAAAAATGGCACTTTACATTATTCATATATGAAACGTATAATAATATTAAATTACATGGAAATATATAGTGTAATAAAACCTAGATAATTTTGAAAATTTCTTTTAGACAAATATATTCAAATAAGCATACCCAAGTAACTTAAATTTAACGACCACGGGAAGTGGTTTTGGTGTGTTGACCTCTGACCTTTAAACCCCAGAAGTGTCTGATACCACGGTGGGCTCTGATCTTCTTTAATCTTTCTAAGTCATCTCTTAACTTGGATTCTAAGTTGTTAGCTAAGACGTGGTAGTCCTTACCGTCAACTTGATCCTTTTGTCTGTTTAAAAACCAAGCTGGGATCTTGTAATTGGTTGGGTTTTGCATGATAGTAACAATTCTTTCTAATTCTTCTTGAGTTAATTCACCAGCACGCTTGTTTAAATCAACATCAGCCTTCTTACAGACCAAGTTGGAGTAACGACGACCGACACCTCTGATCTTGGTCAAAGCGTACATGATCTTGATTCTACCATCGATGTTGGTGTTTAATAAACTAAAATTGTTAGTATAAACTTCGATTAAAATTTCAACGAGATTCAACAGCTAATTATTTTATCATGTCTTCTTCAACATCTTATTTCTAAAATTGACATATGAAGTACTCTAGAATCATACAATCTAATTATAATTCAACATTTCAGTAATTCCACTACATTTTCCCATATTTTCATACTACTTAAAAATTTTTTCAACAATTTGTAACTAATAATTTCACTAATTCATCTCTGTATTCCTATTTGTTTAAACATACCGTAAAATGTGTTGGAAGGAACCTTCTTCTTGAACAACTAAAGACATTTTTATTGTTTTCTATGGTATTAGAAGCAAACAGTCTTTCAAACAGTAAGTGATTTTTTAAAATTTCACCAATTCTTCCTGCTCCCTCACTGGGAATTGAGGTTGGAAGCTACACCTGCACATAAACAGAAAATTTGTTAGTGAAGAGGAAAATTTACTGTAAAGTCGTACATAAACCAAATGAAAGAATTCATTGAAGTTACACGTGAGAGGGTAAAGCCCTATAACCATAAACGTGATAACATAATCTTGCATATATACACAACCTTATCAGATTGTATTTTTTTTTAAGAGAAATAATCAGTTTTGCAATGAATAGAATAGTCACATATAACTTTGTAGCTACTTTGACTACTTATCACGAAAACATTCACGATATCTTGAATTGCATCCGTTATTATTATTTGAATAATTATATGTGATGGTTTTCTAATTGGAATTTAGAACATCAAACGAAACAAACAACTATGTAAATCAAAAGATTATGAATGAAAGTAAATAGGTATATTAGTAATATTCTAATTTATCACAATGTAGGAAAGTACTATAGAATTTCTGAATAGAAGGTAAATTTTTTTCATTGGATCATGGCATTAATGTAATGTCCAGCTCACGTATTGTTTCAAGAGAAGATCCGTGTATACCAATTATCATATGCACAGGTCAATTATTGACCAAGGATTTTCATTACAGAGAAAACTTCATGAGAGAAGACAGAGATTAAACTCAGTTCACATTTGTTATTATCGCACTGTACTCTAACCCTACAATTCCCTTAAAATATTCCGATGATATATTTCAACAATCCAACATTGAATTATTTATAAATAAAACACTATTCCTTCCTTACAAAATAGTCTTGATTTCATGTTTGTTTAATAAGGGTTTACATATAATTCAGCTATTAGTATTATAATTGTATAGATTATTGCTATGTACATGGAATGGGATGTTTAAAAATTAAGCAGAGTACTTAGAGATAAACCATTGTAATGCAGGTAATTCAATATAAATGCGGTTAGCCTTTAATATGTCTCTGACTTCAACAGCTTCTTTGATTAAGACATCGGCCTTCTTACCAACATATTCTGTAGATTGTAATAAGTTATCTCTTTGATCATTGGTGATGAATAATAAGTTCAAATTTTCTAATTCATGGCTTTCAACAAATTTCTTTGTTGCTTCTGGGTATTTGTATTTAAAGTCCAAGATAGAGTCGTCATATTCACCAGCTGACTCACCACCGACAATAAATAGTCTACCATTCTTATATTGATCAGCAATAGCAGTTTGGAAAGCCTTTGCATATATTTTGTTGGGTAACTTTGTAGACCAGTCATGTGGTGCCTTAATACCATGAGCTTTAATACCATTGTCTCTGATAGGAGAGTTAGCATCACCAGTTCTAGCTCTACCGGTACCCTTTTGTGGATGTAACTTTCTATTAGAGAATAATTTATCACCTTTAGTTATAACATACCCAGAACCAACACGGGCTTTATCTGCTTCATACACCACAGCACTCCATAAGAAATCTCTTCTTAATGGTGCTTCAAAGAATTCGGACGGTAATGGAATAAAAGATTGAGGTTCCAAAGATGGGAAACTACGTAAAGAACCTAATGTGTATTTTGGTGGTTGTGAAATTTTCAAAGACTTGTTAGCTTCAGTTGCCAAGTTACGAATAGCCTGTTTGAACATTTTAACTTTCGATTATCTTTGAATATAATGCAATGAAATAATTAATTGGTATATGCCAGTAATTCCCTAATTTTAAAGAATCAAATTAAACTTCCTCTTTTTTAAATTGGCTAATGTATAACTTCGAATAAGTATGTATATTGATATACCTTACGATGACCAAATGAAGTACTGATAGCGTTTTATACCAGGACGTCTAGGATAATTTTTCATAGTGAAAAATCATTTCGAAAAATCATTTTTACCCGCGCACGTAAATTTGACTTAGAAGTTACTAGATCAAAATGTGTATATTTGTATATTTAATCTATTCAATTATACGATTGTTTTTTACTTTGTAGTTCCTTTTTTAGTGTTTGAATGTTCATTATCACCTTCATCTTCGTCTTCATCATCTGTAGCAATAATAAAATCGTCTCCGACCAGCGACTGGTTCACATCTTGATCACCAAGTTCTATATCGTCACTATACTTGTTGAGCTGGGAATATTTCCCACGATCAGAGTTTGTAAATTTGCTAAAAGTTTTAGCAAAAAAACTTTGGTTAGATTGGTTAAGCTGTTCATCATCTTCAAATTGGCTTAATTGATCTGCCCATTGAACATTTTTCTTTCTCCCATTTGAAGGACCGGATTTAATGATGGATGCTGGCCCAGATTTATACGAAGAGTAGAGGATATAAACTCCCCATATAATAATAACAATGACTAATAATTGTATCAATCTTGTGATACGCGTGGCAGTACTGGAAGCCGATTTCTCGTTAGAACTAGAATCATTAGAATCATCAGAATCATCAGAATCTGAAATATTTGATGCAGTTGACAGAGCTTTAAGCTCCGAAGTTGATGCAGATGTCGTTGAACTTACTGAGTCAACTTTTGATGCAGTCTCTACTACTTTCTCTTCTTCAACCAATCTATTATATCTTTCACCCAAAGGATATGTTAAATATTTATTGTCTGTTTTGATTTCATCAAAATTACCACTAATTAAGTCAATTAATGCTCTAGAAACTTCAGGCTTATCATATGGAACCATATGGGAAGAATCAAAAACGTTTATGAACGTTAAATTCCTTTCTGTCTTTATGTAACCAGCAGTTTCATTATCATGAATCCAATCAATGACTTCAATATCATCAGAAAATCCCTTTTGTCCATTCCACTCCATTTTTTTAATAAAGCTTTCAGTACCCATATAGTTACAAATAATATCCCTGTTTCCGTTAAATAGGATGATTGGGATTTCCTTTAGGATATCACCTAATAGATGTACAGAAGGAAGTGATTTTTTAGCCTTTAAGTACAGCCCAACATTACCTGAGCATTCGGTCCATGGCTTTTTAATTTGTAAATTTAAATCATTCATCACAGCAGCACTTCTTAAGAATGGTGTAACATATTGTAAGTCATATGGCCAATTAGCTCCGCAGGCTGGGAATACATCCTTTAAAGTATAATCATATATGTTATAACACTCTTGCTTGTGATTAGATTGATCTCTACTAGCCTCTAAAATAATTTGCAAAATATTTTCGCAAGTGGATGTAGATACCTCCAATTGATTTAAATTATTACTATTTGGGTCAATCTTATTGACAATATCTTGACATTTTTGATGTTGGCTTATAATCCTATCCCACTGAGGATTATCAGTTGAGATAATACCAGCTTCAACAGAATATGGCACATATGATAAACTCTGTTCATTCGGCGATATCCAACCATTTCCAATAAGTAACCCTTTTAAATTTAGTGGCAATTCATTATCCTTCAAATTCTTATTACGCTTCAATATTCCCTGAGCAATATAGGGAATATATTGTCCCGCATAACTTTCTCCTGAAATATAGATTTCATTTCCACGATCTTCAGGGAATACTTCAAAATATAAGTCTAAAAACCTTAAGAAATCATTTGTGACTTGGTCAAGTTCGCTATCGTAGTTTTCTGTGTAACTGAAACCTGTTCCACCTGGCTGATCTACAAAAACCAAATCAGAAACTTTATGCCACGATCCTTTGTTATACGTAACTTGTTCCTTTTCGTTAACTCTAAAAGGACCAATTTCCATAAGTGCACCATCCATACTAGAACAACCGGGACCTCCATTTAGCCAAAATGTAGTTCTGTTTTTATTCTCTGGAAGTTTATGTATATCACTGTATTTCCAGAAATAATAATATGTCTTATTTTCAGTGTATAATTCCAATTGTCCCGAAAACATTAATGGAACCTCATCCTTAGGTATGTTTTTATATAATCCTGGTAGAGTGGTAACCAAATATTGATCTTTTAATGATTTAGATGATTTAGGTGGCATAGCAAGGCCGAATAGCCCCTGAATCAAAATAAGGAATATGAATCTCAATAACATATTTTCAATTCAAATCTATTCACTATAATCAAACCTATCTAAAAACTTTAACTGGGATCTTTGAATCCCAATAATACCCTACACCCTGTTAATTTATATGGAGTAACATTAGATAAAAATAGTATAATATATTCCATCGTTTGGTACTGTATATAAAACTTACACAAACCTAAATCAAACTACTTATAAATCAAACTACTTATAAATCAAACTCACTAGCTACTCTAGGCCAAACTAAGGTCTCAAAGGTTCAATATTCCAGATATTTTCGGCGTATTCGTCAATACATCTGTCACTACTAAAAAATCCCATATTAGCTACACTTAATACTGACTTTTTAACCCACCCGTTGAAATGTTCCGATTCACCATGTGTGCCGAATTCTTTCTCTAACTTGGAATGAACCTTCAAGAATAAATTGAAATCATCACTGACCAAGTAGTAATCACCATGTACTCTAATTGATTCAATTAATGGTTTATATTCTTCTGCATTTCCAAAGATTCCTGATTGAATGGCTTGGAAAACGTCATTTAAGGTATCTGGTACAGAAACTCCTTCGTATAAATGCTTATGTCTTAATTCTTCTACAGATTCAGACAAGTTACCAAATAAGAATATGTTTTCTTCACCAATTTCTCTTGTTATTTCGACGTTAGCACCATCAACGGTACCAATAATCAAACCACCATTAAGAGAAAATTTCATGTTAGAAGTACCAGAAGCTTCAGTACCAGCAGTAGAAATATGGTTTGATAAGTCTGAACCCGGAATAATTATTTCAGCTTTAGAAACATTATAATCTGGAATAAAGACAACCTTTAACAAATTACCAATTTCAGTATCATTATTAACGACATTTGCAACTTCATTAATCAAGTGAATAATGATCTTTGCCATATAATAACCCGGAGCTGCTTTACCACCAAAAATAGAAGCTTTAGGAATGTAATACTTTTCCTTAATTTCTTCGATGGTTTTGCCTTCAGACAATAATACCTTAATATGTAAATAACGATAAATAACAGCAAAAATATTCAACTGTTGTCTCTTATATTCATGGATTCTCTTTACTTGGATATCAAATAAAACATTTGGATCCACTTCTATACCTGTTTCCGATTTGATTAATTTAGCTAATCTTTTCTTGTTGTCTAACTTAATTGTATCCCATTCTCTTAAGAACTCTTCTTCATTTATAAATTTCTCTAAGCCCTTCAAATTTTCCAAGTTGGTTAAGTAATTATAGTTTGGATCATTAAGCTTTCTACTGATTAATTCAGCCAACCTTGGATTAGCTTGTTTTAACCATCTTCTTGGGGTAATTCCGTTTGTAACATTTGTGAATTTATCAACACCAAATATTTGAACAAAATCCTTGAAAATTGTAGTCTTGATAAGTTCGGAGTGTAACTCCGCAACACCATTGACTTTATGGGAACCAATAATTGCCAAGTATGCCATTCTAACAGACTTTGGATAGTCTTCTTGAATTACAGATACTCTTCTTAATAAATCACGGTCCTCTGGGAATTTTGACTCAACATCTTTTAAGAAGTAAAAGTTTATATCATAGATAATCTCTAAATGACGAGGTAACAATTTTCCTAATAAATCAACTGGCCATTTTTCTAAAGCTTCACTCATAACTGTATGGTTAGTATAAGCAAAAACCTTGGTAACAATAGACCAAGCATTATTCCAAGGTATTCCCTCTAAATCAACTAAAATTCTTTGTAATTCAACAATTGCTAAAGTTGGATGAGTATCATTTAATTGAATAGCCACTTTATCAGAAAATTTATGAAATTTGTTATCGTAGTCCTTTTTGAACCTACGAACAATGTCATGTAAAGATGCAGCAACCCAGAAATATTGCTGCTTTAATCTTAAAACTTTACCCTTATCAAAATTGTCATTTGGGTACAAAACAGAAGTAATTGCTTCAGCTCTTTGTTGTGCTGCTACAGATTGTTGATAATCACCAGCATTGAACTTGCTGAAATCGAATTCAGTTGTTGGTTTGGCATTCCACAATCTCAAATTGTTGGTATTGGTAGTGTTGAATCCAGGAATTGGGAAATCTGCAGCTACAGCTAGAACTCTTTCATCACCATTCCAGATCTTTTTAGATTTACCGGTGTTAGTATCGAAATGTTCGTATACATAACCGTAAAAATCAACTGGAATTTGAATTTCATTTCTCAATATTTCCCAGGGGTTAGAATATTTAAGCCAATAATCAGGTGCTTCAATTTGGTATCCGTCAATAATACTCTGTTTGAATATACCATACTGATAGTTGAGACCATATCCCCATCCAGAGTAGTTCTTAGAAGACAAGGAATCAACAAAACATGCAGCCAATCTTCCTAAACCACCGTTACCTAATGCAGCATCTTGTTCTTGTTGTAAAACATCTTCTAAATTGAAACCCAATTCTCTCAAAGAATCGCTAGTATTTTCTCTACAATTTAAGTTGATCAATGCATTGTCCATGGCCCTACCCATTAAAAATTCTAAAGACAAATAATAAACTCTCTTACCACCATAAACAGTTTGATCTTGTTGTGTGTTTGCCCAATCGATCAATAACATATCTCTAACGGTATTTGAGGTGGCTTGATAAGCCGCTAAATTATCACAATTAAACATATTTCTAGCCAATGTGGTTTCGACATGTCTAACAAACGACTTTTGAAAGGCTTCAGGACTCTCCAAAGCTTCCTTTTTGGATTTTTCCTTAGTAGCTCTTACTTGTGAGTCTAGCGGCTTCAATTGACTATATTTGTACCAAAGATTCTTGCATGCATCGGGAATCGATGTATCCAAGGAGATAATCTGGTTTGGGGTAAACCCCGTACTAGTTCTCTTAAGCGTTGGTTTTGGAAGGTCAGATGGCGTTAAATAATCACCCATTATAAGTTATTAAACAATTGGTATTATCTAAAGGTTTTTTTAAAAAAAGGAAAATAGGAAACGATTAATTTCTGAAAATTGGGCAAGTTGTATTTAAGGGGTGGGGTGGGATGCTTTACGGGGGAAGGCGGATAAAAATATTATTCAACCAAAAAAACTCACCCAACATGTAAATATTCTACACTTTTATGGCAGTACATTGACGGATGTACAATGTATTAGGTTACTGAGCTAGTTGACGTTTAACTCAATTCCTTCTAGAATATCGGAAACACATAAAAGGGTTAGGTTGCGAAATTTTGGGACTATTTTTCAAAATATTTCTGCCTCTACAACTTGAAGAAAACAGCTCTTTTCTCACCAACATCTAGAAGACATGTGTATCATAAGCTAGAGATCGGTGGTATACGTTCTAAGCGATTAATGTAGTTTGATACACCACTTGTGGAGTAGCCGAATCGCATTTAATCGAATGTTTCTCGAGAAGCAATTTTGCGAATGTGCATTTCATTGCGTGCATTTCAAATTGGGATTGCCACGGCCATAAATAGTAAACTGGCCGAAATATAAAGATGAAAGGAATTATTTCAATATATTTGTGTAACATCTATAGTTGCTCTTTAATTTTTGCATTAACACATTTACCACATATTTTATAAGTAGTGTTAAATGCCACATCACTATAACTGGGTTTAAATAGACTAGTGTCATGAGGAATATAAATTCTGAGACTTTCTGTTTACATCTTTAATCAATGTTACAATTTCATAATTTACATAAATTTTAAAAATTGAAAGAAATTTATATTTTTTCCAATCTAAAAAAATATTTCTACAGAAGCTAATCAAATTGAATGGGGGTTGTAGCACAATTATATCAATACCATTATCCATTTGCTCACCACAGTGTTTAAATGGAATATACGGCTAGTTCACTAATATTCTTAGATGCCGTACTTATTGTAGAATGTACTTCCGATTAAAAAATATTTAAAGCTGTCCTGCAGTAGATATAAATCGAAAATCATTTTGCGTAAGCATTTTTCAATGATATACCGGTAGTTCTTTTAATTAATGAACTATACTTATATACATGCACATATCCATTCATCTATCAATTCACTTGCTCTCATAGACGAAACTAATTTTCTGTTAACGGGAGGCGGAAATGATTGTTTAGTGAAGTTACACAATTTATCGGATAGCCAGTCGATTGATTTTCCGAAGGAACATACACGATCAGTAAATGCCATAAATGTATCGGAATCAAAGAAATTCTTTTGCTCTTCATCGCAAGATAATATAGTAATATGGGATTTAGTAAAACGTATAAAAATCAACAAGGTCCAAGCCAGGAATGATCAAGATCAAACGAGAGATGAAATATTGGATTGTAAGATTTTGAAGAACAATCTTATAGTTTCATGTGGAACCAACTATAAATTGAATTTTTTTGATTTAAGACAATTAAGTAGAGTAAGGCCAATTTATTCAATACCAATAGGAAATGACAATCTAAACACTATGCATTTTTCAACTCGTGATGTCTTATCCATGGGAAGTTCTGATGGGAACTTATATTCGCTCGATTTAAGAAATCAAGAAGTAATTACAGATCGGTTTGAACATGGTAGTATTGTAAGTATAGATTCCGTGGAGAATTCGTGCTTACTTCAATTTGAAAGTGGGTTGGTAAATTTGTTTGACCTCCAAAAGGAACAAACTTATTTTGAGTTAGAAACGTCTCAGAAGCCCATAAATTACAAAATTAATTCTTTGATAGTGAATGATTATTATGAAAAGGGCATACGATATGTTATATCAGGCTCAGAAGATGGCCTTGTTAATTTATGGCAAATTGACAATAATAACCAATCAAAATGGATCAGATCTCTAGAAACTACAAAAAATAAAGTAACAGATGAAGAAGCTTTAGTTATTAATAATGTTTGTTTTGATATGTCCAAAAATAGGATAGTTTGTTCAAGTGGTAACGGTAAATTGCATATTTGGAATAATGTTTTATGAGTTATTTCTTTTTTAAATTTAAAATAGTTGCAGACAGTAGTTATGAATAGAATAATCACTAACAATCAACGAATCAACGAAACATAAAATCTGTATAGTTACAAGTAGGATAATTGCATATTATAATAGGTTTAACAGTATAAATATGGAGTAGTGTACTACTCAAAACAAATTTGTTAACAACACCAAGAATAAAAGTCGAGATTTCTACGTTTTTCAAAATACCTTATCTATTGCAATAAATGCAAAAATCTGAATCGGAAAAGACATTAGATAACCTGACACCAGAAGCAAATTTGCCGGCAAAGTCTTCTGAAGCAACCTTTGAACCAACAACGATAGTGTTGGCAAAGGTAAAAGGTTATCCACCATGGCCAGCGATGATCTTGGATGAGACCTTATTACCAGAGTACATTTCTGTTAAAAAGCCCAAGAAGGTCAAACAGCCCGCAAAAAGAAAGAATTCCAAACCAATAGAAATATTACCAGTAAGATTTTTTAGTGATGATACTTACATTTGGATAAAAAATACAGATTTAAAAATATTGAACGATGAGACAATTCAGACGTATATAGAAAAGCATAAGACTAATAAAAGAAAAGATAATTTATTATTTGAAGCATACAAATTAGCATCTAACCCACCTGACATGGAATTGTTTGTCGAATATGGCTCTAAAGGCAAAAAGGCAATTAAGAAACTACAAGAAGACATAGACGATGAATTGGAAGAAGAAGAAGAAGAAGAGGAGGAGGAGGAGGAGGAAGACGAGGAATTAGAAGAACTAGAAGAAAGTACAGACGAAGATTTTGAAGAGTCCTCAAGAAAGAGACGAAAGAAAATCCCTTTGAAATCAAATAAAAAGAAGGCAGCTTCTCCGAAACAGAAAGCAAAAGCAAATGTTAAATCTAAGGCTAAATCTAAAGAAGTTGAACCAAATCCAAGTGAGGAAGGTTACGATTCTGATTGGGGCTTGGATGGATTGACATATGATTATGAATATGGTAATTATATATTTGAAGATGAAGAGGAGCAGAATAATTTTACGAGTGAATTCCCAAGCATAACAGAAGTTCAAGAAAGATTTAATAAATTTCAAAAACAATTCAACGAAATAAATAATAAATTATCCGTAAGCTTATTGATAGATGAAGAGATAAAGGAATCTGAAATTCTAAGTGCTTTAAAAAAGCTAAAGTCACTAAAGGATTTACCAAAGTCAATTATGCTCAAAAGTAGACTATTCAAGATATTAATATTATTGGTAAGAAAGCCTGTCGAATCTTTCCCGCATAAGAGAATCAGGGCAGAAATTGAAGGTATACTCCATTCATGGTTCAATTTATCAGTCGATACGTTGACGTTGGAAGAGTTGAACAGAGTGAATGAAGAATTAAATAACCTAAGCAAATTACAAACCGACAGCCAGGAACCAGAAATTAGAGAAGGAAGTGCTATAGAGGAAGTAAAGAATGAGGAAGCTGATACTGAATCTTTACGAAGTGTGCCACAAGATAATGAAAATACTAATGGCAAAGTTGAAAATAAACCTGATTTGGAAGCTGAATCCCAAGCTTTGACCGAGGTGTCTACAACTGTGAATGGAGATTAGATAGCAATACTTTTAATTCAAACACATTTATATCTGTAATTAAAATTGTATATGTAGTCTTCTGTACAGTACTTATTTATTCTATTAATATTGGGTGACAATGCTTAAATTTCATCGACTCCTAACCCTTTTAAGAATATTTGACTATTCACTTCTATCATTAGGATACACGATAAAATAATCTGATAAGAAGCCGGTGTGGGCCCGTTTCGAAAAATCTGGTGTACAAACTTCTTGTCTAGGCGCTTGTAACCATTTTCACGACTGTATTGTCAGTAATCACTTGCATTGTGCATTAAAACATACGGCCTTTTCATATGTACGATTTCTAGAAAGAGAGACTACATATACTTTTTCATAAAAATGGCAAAAAAAAAGTCCTTATCTATATATATATATATATATATATATGCTTCTCAAAAGCATCCAAACCCTAATCCAATCCATCATGAGTTCTATTATTATTCCATTAATCCCATTATTATACCAAGCTTATCTATATGTATTAGTAAGTCGTGTGCGAATGTATCAGACCATAGAGTAAATTTGAGAATGATAGATATTTCCTCATTTATACTAAACTCCAAATTCGGTTTGACCCCCTTCTGTTTTGATTTCTTGTTTAGAACTAAATCTTTAGGCGATATTATACTTCATTTAATTTAAAAAAATTCAACCCCAAAAGAGTATGTATACCGAATGATACAAAGTATGACTAATAACGTCGAGTACACCTTAGATTGTCGATTGGATTGCTGTCGAATGAATGTATTTTAATTGAGAAGTGTTTGCCTAATTGGGTTGGGCCTATTTCCAATTTCCTATTATGGTTAGGTTGCAGAGGATGACATAGAGCTTAATAGATTAATAGCTTACACACCCATGAATATCTAATGAATAGTACATAATGGTGGATGGCAATAAGATACCAATTGGCTTCTAAGTGGCGAAGTGTTTCATTGTTTTTTTTTTCTCGTTAATAAACAACATACTAACATTCTTATAGATAATGTCGGATGTTACTGAGAGCAAGTTGAGAAGTTCAGAGGAACAATTAGGTTCTAATACTGGTAATACACAATTCAACACCACCTCTAGTAACGCTCCTGGTGGCGAGGATGACGACGATGATGAACCTTCATCAGGAAAACAACAAAAGGAGAGAAGAAAAATTGAAATCAAATTTATTCAAGATAAGTCTAGACGTCATATTACTTTCTCTAAGAGAAAGGCTGGTATTATGAAGAAGGCTTACGAATTATCTGTTTTAACCGGTACACAAGTTTTGTTATTAGTTGTGAGTGAAACAGGTTTAGTGTATACTTTCACCACTCCAAAATTACAACCATTAGTCACCAAATCAGAAGGTAAGAACTTAATTCAAGCCTGCTTAAATGCCCCAGAAGAAGGATTAGGTGACGACCAAGGTGATCAGTCCGATGGTAATTCTCAAGAACTGCCAGAACAAAGTCCAGCTCCAAACGCGAACGCACCAAATCATCATCAACAAGCACAAGTTGCCCAAGCGCATCATGTACAACAAGTCCAAGCGGCCCAACAGCAATTGCCTCCTGGTGCTCACATACCTCATGGTATGCCGTACCCTGGTGCTGTCCATCCTCAACCTGGTATGCCATTACCTCAACAAGGATATGGCGATTCTTCCCAAGTTTACCAACAATATTTCTCTAATATTCAAAATGGAAATATTCCAAACCAACAGCAATATCCATGATTATGTTATGAAATGCTATTTTTTATCTTCTGGGAGTTGCTCCTATTTTAATTCTATCTTTAAACTGTATAGCTATAATATTCTGTGTATTTAAATTGGAACGGAATTTGCCATCTCTATTTATAAGTATAGCACTATAATAAATGTTTTAAAAGGGAAACGCAGTAGAAAGCTAATACCCATATATACTACCATTTTACGAGGTATTATCATTTACAATATGAACATGCGTATTGCACCTCATCTTAACAAACTGAAAGACTAAAAAGCCGTAAAATAACAAGGTTGTAAAGACTGGATTATACCAATTTGAAATATTAATTAGAAATTGCAAAAGAAGATTGGAAGTTCAATTAGCGCAAGAAAACGCAACATGAATGTCCACATAATTGATCACAATGGTAACTCAAGTATTGTTTCTGCAGTTTCTATAGAATTCCTGATATATTAGATATGTGGTATTGGATGCAAAAATTAATAGGGTTGGTTTTACAACCAAAGAATTTCACTAGTACATAATAATCTTTACTATGATCAGCAAAGCAGTATTATTTACGCTTGAACTTTTTCCTTTACAGCTTTGCATAACATTGCATTAATAAACCATAATGCATTTCACTAAATATCTGTAGAAGACACTATATCCGAAAAAAACAGCGACATATACCATAGAGGTCATGGATACAACAGCAATAAGTGAGTTTAGTAGACACTGATTTGTTCCAATTGGTATATTAGGAAAACCTTTTTAGATTGTAAGTATGTAATAATATCCTTTCTCCATTTAGAGAAAGCTTACCTAAGTAGTCATAGGGTAATGCAATATGGCTGCATATTGTTTTTTAAAAATAAACTTAAATAACTAGCATATTTAAATAAACAATCAAATAAGTACATTGGGCATACCAATAAGTAGAATCGGGTGCAAATATGCGCGCCTCGTAAGACTGGGGGCTTCAATTGTCCCTAATATCGCCATAAAATGAAATTTCGTAAAATCTATTAGCTTCATGCCAAAATATCGCCTAGATTAATCACACAGATAGCAGGAACTGTATAGATATTGGTACATATTAACCCCTATGATCATATGGGCAAATAATCAAGTAACTACGCAAGCAACTCTTGATGCATATTATACGTTGCTATTATTGCCTTTTCCCATGACTGATTTATATAACTTCACGAACAAATAGTCAGTAGTAATTTTAGAAGGGCTTAATACAAGCAAATTTCTGTAAATTAATGTAATCCAACATATTTCCTAAAACGTAATTGTGATTGGACTTCTCGCATTCGGAAGTAATAATGGGAACCAAAATTTAAAAGGTACTGTGTTAATAATACTCCTCTATTGACACATACCTTTCTGTAACTGATAATTCTAGAATTCATTCTTAAGTCTGGTATCATTAACTACATAGAATGCCTACAAGCAAACTTCTTGATACTTCTACATAAATAACTTATTGCTGCTGATCGAGAGCACAAAATGCAGCTTTACATCGGTCAAAACTCAAAACCTTGAATTGAACCACGCGATAGCAATCCGCATCATTCTACTTGTACAATATACATGGCAAATGAAGGAAGTCGAGTCTCGCTTTAAAATTTCCCCAATTTCTGTGATGTTGCTTGGACCCTTTGTAAAATAATTATTCTCGTATATGTGTATCTTGTACTGTTCAAAACTAATGTGTCTAGCCGAAATTCAGAAACTTGTGTGACTACTTGGAATTAGCAGTGATTTTGGTACCTCATTTAGCGGGGATTTTTTTGCTTATAAGCTTTGGGAGTTGGGAATATTTAATAATATAGATCATGATAAGTGTCACCTGATCTTTAATTGCTGTGATTTCAATTTGCCATAAGTGATTTTTAAAGGGGTCAGGCATTTTATAACTACTTATACATCTAATCATAATCTATAGAGTAGAGTAAAATTACTTATAAAAACCATACAATGAGAAATTATTCACGTCCTTCATCATTAAGTGACGAGAGCCACCGAGAGCCTAATTATAACATTTGGAGTAATAATCTGACACAACGCCAATCCAGACCTTCAAGCTTTGATAGCATTTGGAGTAGTCCAGCACCTAGTATCTGGACAGGTAATAGTGGACACGCGCAAATGTCTTCACCACCAGACTTCTTAAGCAATGGATTTAACCAACAAGTACCATCGTCGCACCAGCCACAACAGCCAATGTCAATTCCACTTTCTGAAGGCATCAATAATTACAGTCCTAGAGAATCAATACAACAAAACGATATACCAGATCATTCCAGATCAGCTTTTGAAGCATCTATTAGAAGACATTCATATGGTGACGTTTACAATATTTTATCTGGGCAAGGAAAATTTGGCAATGCACCAAGCCAAGGGACGAGCCACTCTGGATTCCCAAAGAATTTAAATAATACAGATGAAATGAATAATAACTTGCAGTTGGTGAATGAATATTTTGAACAGGATCCACATGAAAGAGTAAAAGTCACCTTGGGATTTTTAAATGAGCGCTTTTTTGATGAAGAAAAGTATTTGGGAGACTCTTATCAATTGCCTAAATTCCCTGTAGAAAGCTCTTTGAGAAATTACCAATTAGTGCTTATTGGATTTAAGGCAGGTAGAATTGATGTTTTTTATTTACCCCAGAATAGTACCACCGACCCAGAGTTAAGTAATTTGAAGGTAGGTGATTTAGTAATCGTCGAGGCTGATAGAGGAAGAGACTTAGGAAAGATTTTTAAGATGAACATATCTATTGATGAAGCAAGACTTTTGAAATTATTGCAATTCCAGGAACAGCAGGCATCTTTAGGAGAAGATGATTCGGGTGACATATCAGTAAGAAATCTCAGTGAAACGTCTTTTAGCGAGGGTGCAAGCAATTTGCAGAATCCTCCCACGTTACATTTTCCTAAGTCAGTTATATCTTTAGCTCAGCCCAATGAAATTATGCAAATTTTGAATAAGAAGCAGGACGAGGAAAAAGCTTGTAGGCTATGTCTTGCAAAAATTGCCAATTCTATGGGATTGTTAAACACTGCTGGCAGTGTTAGTTCTAATCAATCCGATTTAATGCAAATGAAATTGATAGACGCAGAATATCAATTTGATAGAAAGAAGTTAATCTTTTATTACTCAACATCAAAGAGAATCGATTTTAGAGATTTAGTAAGAGAACTCTTTAGGATATACAAAACAAGAATTTGGATGTGTGCTGTTATTGGATTACCATATGTTCCTAATCAGAATTATTCACACGGAAGGAGAGGTCAAATGCAATCGCTGAATCAAGTCCCCCCTCCACAAATCCAGCCACTACCACAACCACAACAACCACAACAACCACAACAACCACAACAACCACAACAACCACAACAACCACAACATTTGGTATCAAAGTTTAATACGAGTCCGACTCTGACAAGTCCTCTTATGCCCATGGGTCCATTTGATGCTCCTTCAAGTGCAGGATCTCAAAATATGCTACAAGGTCAACCACCAATGCAATATCCAGGTCCAGGTGCAATGCCTAACCAGTTTGGTCACCTTGGTCCAAACTATCAAGAGTTTGACGGATTCCCAAGATTAAATGACCCATTCAAGAACACAATGGGAAATAAAGGTGGGTTTCAACCAAACCCACCACCAACGGGCTACGATAGAAGGTTTTCTCTTCCCCCAGGGTTTAATGAGCCTCTTTACGTTCCACGCAATTTCCCAGGAACAAATAATTTATCTGCAGACAAGAAAGAGGATAATACAAACGAGTCATTTGTTTTGAAGTCATTAGTTGACTCTATCAATCATTAGAATTGCTCAGGTTGATATTATTTGAATATCAGCAAAATTTTTGAGCACGGTAAATTAGAATAGTAAAAACAAGTCTAGGATCAATAATTAGTAGTAGAAAAAAAAAGTTTAAATGGATATAGGTATACGGTAGACTTATAAAATTATTAGAAATGAAAATATATATGGGTAATGTTTTATTTAAAATTGTGTATGTTTAAATATAGCTTCAAAATCATTAAGTTAGCATATAGTGTAGATTATGTAAAGGTTTACGATAAGTATATATACAGGATCACAGAGTCAAAGTCAGAGTCATGGAAAACTCCAAGCCAATATTCGCACCCCAAATTCGCTAAATTCCCTTAATCCCCCACAAGCAATATCGGGGCATAAAAAGCAAATCTATCAGTACGCCAAATTGTATTAGAATTCATGAAGAAAAAGTAAGAAAATATATATTAAAAATTGTTACTGCGACCACTTATGTGATTTTTTGATTAAACCAAAATAAGCGATCTAGAATAGATCCACATGTATAGTTTATCAAATACAGATTCGCCCTGGAAAGCTATTTTCAGGCTCGCTCATATTATTATAAAAATCACCTTATAAAAGAAAAAAATCACTAGGTTCTCATAGTGTCGTTATAGTGCCCATAATAATGTCTATAGCTTATTTGTTAGCAGTATGTCGTCCTAAACGTTTACCGTCTAAGTAGTGCACATGCTTGTAGGCTAAGTATTATTACTAATAGCGCTTACAAATTTTTTGGGATTTCTTTTCCGGATTGAGGTAGGAAAATTTTTTCTCCTGAATCGGTTGACTCACTAGAATTCAGCATTTGTCAAAATACTATATTATAATTAACATTCTACCGAACAATTATTGACTTGAAAATATCAAATTTTTGGAAATAGGAAAATTTTTGGAAATAGGAAAAGTATTTCAATACATAAGATGAACTTCCAATCAACAAATTATTTAGGAGATTTGAATTTAGATATTGATGGTGTTATGGGCACATCATTAACAGAGTTCAACGGTACATCACCTAACGATTTGGACTTATTTTCCCAATCTGAATTCTTCGATTTGGATGTTTTTTCTAATGATCATATTGTTCCAAACAAGCCCCAGGCTAACCAATATCTTTTTGCACAAGAGGAATCGTTAATAGCGACCTCTCCTGAGCAAGTAGAACACCCAGCAGTTAAGCAAGAAGCTACCCATAACTTAAGCCCAGTTTCCATAACTGAATCAGCCAATAATGATACTGACATAAAGTACTTCATGGACTCTTCTAATGAAGACAAGAGAAAGAGAAATACTGCTGCCTCTGCCAGATTTAGAATCAAGAAGAAGATGAAGGAACAACAAATGGAACAAAAAACCAAAGAATTACAAGAAAAGGTTGCCAGCTTAGAAAAGAAATTGAAAACCATGGAAATGGAAAACAAGTGTCTCAAGAACTTGATCTTGGTAAAGAACGAGCAAAAGAATTCTGAATTATTAGAAGACATAAAAAAAAAGTCTATAATAGATTCCAGTAGTGAATTCCAGTTTACCGCTTGATCCATGAGGTAACCACCACAAAGGACCCGTTCAAAATCCAACTTTTAACGATCCTTTCAGCTAGATGTTGATCCAACTCGACACCTATGCTTTATTATGAATATGAGAAACGATTTAATGTCACCCAATACAGATTATTCAATTCTTCAACAGGAGGGGAATTCTCAAAAGGATAAATTAGATTGTTTCCAACAAATGGTCTAATTTGTCTTTTTTTATTTTAACTTTACCATTCTGTATAATTATACAAAGGGACGTTTTCATGCTAAGTATCACGAAGAATCCCTTTGATCTATTTTTAAATAAAACTACATAGTATATAAATATTAAGCATTATTATAGCATTAATACCTAAGTTTCGTTTAGCAAATATATCTTCGTGTATTGGGCCCTGGATGTCAGGTGCGCCGCAGTAAATTTAATAATTAGAGAGCGGTAAAATAAGATAATAATTAACTACTATATACGATTAATTACTGCAATTTAAGGGTCGTTAGTTGCTAAACTAAATACTTGTTTGGTTTTAACCTCAAAGTGAATTATGGCCAACAGTAGCACAGAAAGTAGTAGGCAATCTACTCCTATTATTAACCAGAATGCTAATGTGGAGAAGAATGAATTGTTTCATGAAACGATTTTTAAAGAATCACATCCAAAGTATTTTGAGATAGAGAAATCAGTATCTCCTTTTGAAATATCCCGGAATCATGGATCAAACAGTGACAATAAAGTAGAAGATGACAATGAAACAGGTTCACTGGTTCGGAGTTCCAATGAGTTAAGATTAGGGACTAAACCGAATATGGATTTTCCAAACTTCGTAGAGTTATTGGAAGAACAAATTGATTTGAGGTTGGCATCGTCCAACAATCCTACTGCTGTAATGGAATTGGATTTAGATGGAAATGTGCAGTATTTAAGCAAAAATTGGGAAATGATGGTAGGCACTAATACAAGGAAGATAATTGGAAGACCCATAGCTAACATAATAATAGGGAACTCAGAGGAGGATTTAAATGTTTTTCAAAATGCAATAAAGGAAATGATCATCAATGACGGGAGTTACAAGGTAAAGTTCATTACAGCAACAGATGATAAGGGTAAGCACACCGGTAGGAACGGCAGTGGAAATATTACTCCTCATAATTCTACCACTGAGCTAAAAACCATAAATGATATATTTAACGAGGAATATGAGCTTCAAAAATTTGAGCAGAGAAGGGAAGAACAGCCAGATGAAGAGGATTCAAGTAGTACAAGCTCAAAATTATCCAATAACGGAGAAGTTATTGAACTAGAGGCCCAGGGAATCTTAATACACGACTCAACTACTAAGCTCCCATCACATTCTATGTGGACTATAAAGAGGTTTATTCATCTTGATCTAGATCTTACATTGCCAACAAGCTTAATAGATTTATTAGGTTTTGGCGCTGAGATATTTGAAGGATACTTATTAAACCTTAAAGAAAGTGGTATTATCGATGAAGACTCTGTGCCTCAACCTAAAACTATATTATGTAGAATATGCGAATCACAAATACCTGCTTGGTTTATTGAGAAGCACTCTGATTTTTGTATTGTGGAATATAGAGTAAACGAAGAATTACAAAACTGTCATGATGCTGTGGGTGAAAAAAGGGAATTAATTCTTAAAATAATAGAAAGTTTACAAAATAATTTTTCACCAGTTCCATCAAGTGTTTCCTCCTGTTCAAGCAACTCATCTGCCTCAAGTTTGATATTGGAATACAACGGTTTCCCACTTCCTACTGTTTCTGAAGGCTCTCCTAGAGCATCCGCAACTAATATTAAACCAATAAATCTGATTTTACTGAATAGAAAGTTTCCATTTGGAATACTACAAAGGCTAGTCGAATTGTGCGATGAAGCGTTACTGATTAACCCAGCAGAGAGTAACGCCGAAGGTGAATTTCAATTTAGTCCAGCAAGCGAAAATGCACAGAAAATATTATCTAGTTGGAAGACTTTCGAAACGTCAGATCCCGCAATTAGATCTATCATTGAGGATACACAGACTATTTTGAATGCAAAGTTAGAGTGTATTTCTAGACTAGTTTCAGTGTTAAAATATTCCGAGAAGATCAAACTGGAAGTTGATTCTTTGGTACTAAATACAGTTAAAGATACAGTAACCAAAATCAAGGATCAAACTTTAATGAATGAATTGAAGTATTCAGAAAACAGCAGTAAGGAATCAATAAGTTCGAGTGTGATGCTATCACCACCTGCAAAAAATCCAAAAATTCTTTCTCCTATTCCGTCTAGGACAAGAAGTCCACAGGGTTTATTTTCTGACCAGTTCTTTAAGGATGAGGTCAAGTCATTATCCCCCCAAGATATTCTTTTAAACAATAAGGAGTTTCTATCAGGCAGAGCATCGCTGTCTATGTCAGATAGACAGGGTCATAGTAACCATCTTAGTTCACCAATGAGTCAACCTCATGTTCCTGAAGATTTAATGATAACGCTTAATGACATGGATTTGAATAAAAAAAGATCTGAAACGTTCTCAAATAATTCATCCTTTTCTTCTCCTAGACGTCATCTTTCTCCTGTTCCTTACGTGGAGAAACAGCATTTGTCATCGTTTCAAAGAAATACAAATTCTAGGTTAGAGTCCAATACTCCCAGTTCTTCACCTTCAGTTTATGGCAATGATAATTCTGATACTAGTGTGGCTATAGAGAAAAGATCAAATTCCATCGGAACTACTAATAGTGGTTGTGGCCATTCAAATAAAAGTTCTATAAGCAAACCACCTTTATCACCATTATTGTCCTTACTGACTCCTACAAGTAAACCTGTAAGTGGCGGTGTTAGAGATTATGAAATCTTGAAACCTCTTAGTAAGGGTGCATTTGGTTCAGTATTTTTAGCCCAAAGGAAACTTACTGGTGATTATGTTGCTATTAAATGTTTAAAAAAGAGAGATATGATAGCAAAAAATCAAATTTTAAACGTTAAATCAGAAAGAGCGGTAATGATGAGACAGACAGATTCACCATATGTTGCCCAATTATATAGTACGTTCCAGTCGAAAGATTACCTTTATCTTGTAATGGAATATCTCAATGGCGGTGATTGTGCTACATTGATCAAAGCATTAGGAACATTAGGTGACGATTGGGCCAAAAGGTATATTGCCGAGGTTATTGTTGGTGTCGATGACTTACATAAAAGGGGAATTATCCATAGAGATCTTAAGCCAGATAACTTATTGATAGATAGTAAGGGTCACTTGAAGTTGATTGATTTTGGGTTATCTAGAATGGGTGTCATAAGAAGACAGGTACTTTCACACAGAAAAAGCAGTACATCAGAACAAGCAATTGAATTATT
Source organism: Schwanniomyces pseudopolymorphus (assembly GCA_030583345.1). NCBI lineage: Eukaryota > Fungi > Ascomycota > Pichiomycetes > Serinales > Debaryomycetaceae > Schwanniomyces > Schwanniomyces pseudopolymorphus. The sequence goes on along the minus strand of JAJMIA010000008.1, from coordinate 301,457 downwards.
TAGAAAAAATTTTGGTTCATCCCAAAGCCCATCTATACCTAATTCAGCAATCAACATGTCCGATGACTCCCCTTTACTTGAAGTGCACCACAAAAGAACAAGCTCTGTCACTCCATTTTCATTATCTCCTACTTTGGAAACATCGAAGTTATCCCATCAAAGTATTTCTACAGGCTCTCCATCATTTGCATTTTCTGAAATGAATACATTGTCATCTCAGGCATCGCAAGGGTCCAATAAAGGTACTCCATATATTAAATTAAGAACTGGTTCCAATTCAAGTGGCTTAGATTCTCCATTAATAAGACCAGTAGTACCAAGAACATCATCTGAATCATCATTTGCATTAATGGATGAAGATTACCAATCAAGTCCATTACAGAATATCACTTCATATGCATTGTTTGATCCGCAAGATAATGGTGAAATCAAGAAATTTGTGGGAACCCCGGACTATCTTGCACCTGAAACTATCGAAGGTGTAGGTCAAGCAGAGGCCTCAGATTGGTGGTCAATCGGCTGTATTCTTTTTGAATTTTTATTTGGTTACGCACCATTCCATGCGAGTACACCTGATATGGTGTTTAAGAATATTTTGAATGGGGAAATTGATTGGCCCTCTTTATCAGAAGAAGATGAACGCTCTTTATGCTCACCAGAAGCCAAAGATTTAATTAGTCGCTTATTGAATCTAAACCTAGAAGAACGTCTCGGTTTTAACGGTGCTTATGAAATTAAATCGCATCCATATTTTAAGAATATCAACTGGGACGCTCTATTTGAAGAAGAAGCCTCTTTTATTCCTAATGATTCTACAGACTACTCTGAGTTACGAGGGGCGGAAACATCACAATTCCCTAAGGAAGATTCAGATTCAGATGAAAACAAAGACCAACAAAATGAAATTATAAATACTTCTGGCCAATCACTTTTCATACCACCAAATCCAAATAGCGGAAAGAAAGAAAGAAGAGGTAGTCGTTTAGCCGATCCAAGTGAATTTGGATCATTTCATTTTAGAAACTTGAATGTTCTTGAAAAAGCTAATAAGGATATCATCAATCGTTTAAAGACAGAGCATTTGGAACATAGAAATAGTTTTTCTTCTTCCTCATCTGAATCGACTCCTAATTCTAGGTCTAGAGGCTACTCGTTCAATGGATCAAATCCTGGTCCTTTTAAGAGACCAGTATCACCTGCAACCCCAATTTTGAGATCTTCGTCTCCTACAAAAGATTCCGTAACTTCTACGAGTGGAAGATTAAGTACTGTAAGTTATTCGAGTGGGGATGAAGCAGCTTTCGATAAAGCAGTAACTAATACCGATATACCCAAAAAGAAATCAATCAATTCTTTGTCGAAGCAAGTATTAATGAATGTTGAATTTTCTCCTTCAAATTCAGATACGGAGGATTCGGCGCTTTTAAGAGTGAAAAAAAGAAGAGAAAGCTTAAGAAGACAGGGGTCTTTTTCAGCGAGTGATCAACAACTGTTTAGATTAACTGAAATTGATGTCCTCTATTGTGAACCAATACCTATTGTGCGACATAGTGTCTGTAAGCTTTTAGAAAAAGCTGGATGTATTGTTGTCTCAATATCAGATGGTGATGAATTAATACGTAGAGCTACAAGTCAGGTCAAGTTTGATATTATCTTCACAGCTTTGAAACTACCAAAAGTGGGAGGAATCGATGCAGCAAAGTTGATCAGATACACCACAGGTGTAAACACTGAGACTCCGCTAATTGCTTTAACAGGCTTTAGAAAAGAGGCTCTTGAATCAGGTGTATTTACTGAGGTAATCGAAAAACCAATTAAAGCATTTGATTTACAGAAATGCATCGAAAAAATTGTAAGAGCTAATGATAATGCTATTGAAAGTGATACTGAAAAATGAAAATTAATATTTATAGATTATAAAATAGTGTACATTATATTTCTTTAGGTTTGTCCACTTCTGACTTTTCTTCCTTCTTGTTGGATTCATGGAATTTCTGAATAGTATCCTTACTTTCTTCTTTATTCTTTAAGTAATTAGATTTATACCATTTTAATTGATTAATGCTTTCTAATATATCAGATCTAGCAGTATGATTTCCAGCTTTCTTCGGAAATGCCTTCATTAACTCTGGATTATGTCTATATCCAACTTCCATTATAGAGGAAACATCAATTAATCTGTAATGTAAATAATCAATAACCTTAGGAAATTCTCTCTGCATGAAAAACTTATCCATGTGAATCGAATTACCTGCCATAATAGCCTTTTTCTCTTCATTAACATATTTCTTAATATAATCCAAGAGCTCTTGCTCAACGCTTTCAAGGGTTTTATCAGGATTGGCTAAAACTTTCTCAGTTAAACCAGACTTGCCATGTTGGTTTATACACCATTCATTCATATTATCAAGTACATTCTTCGGACAGAACACCGTAGATTCGTATCCTTGCTCATCAATTATTTCCAAATTTCCATCAGTGATGATGCAACAAATTTCAATAATATGATCTTCATACACATTTAAACCGGTCATTTCACAGTCTATCCATACCAAAGGCTTCCATACATTTGGTTTTTTGGATAATAACTTTCTCATTTCAGATACATTATCCGAAGCTATAATTGTAGCATTCTTCGTATTCTCTTCAATCTTTATTTTCTTTACTGGTACTATTTCATCTTCTGCTTTTCGAATAGCTGGATTGCTGGATATATTTGATGTCATTCTGGTAAATCTATAGTATTTTTTAGCTGTTCGTAATGCCGAATTTGAATATTTTAACATGCTCTTCCTATCAACAAACTTTGTGTAAAAGTTATATCTGAACTATGCGGAGGATGCTTGAAATATTTGGAGTTCGAAAATATTCAGAAGTTTTTTATCTCTTCTTGAAAAGCTACCAACATGAACTTTTTATTTAAGCGAGATAAGTTTTACTACTGGTATTTAGTATCTCATATCCCAATTACAATTCTTATTGATTCTTGCACCATTGTCCCAGAACAATACCAATTGGGCATTTCCAAATTCTTGTTCAACACCCATTTAACTCAAAATAAAGATTTCCTTCTGTTAGAACTTCCATTATGGTTTAAGATATTTGGGTATTTTGAAATGGGTTTTCAATTGCCATTTTTCTTCTTTGGGGTCTACTTTTTAAGCAAGGGAGAATCATCTAAGAAGATTTATCCATTCATGTCGCTCTATGGATTCAACGCTTTCTTGACGACATTGGTATGCTTGATCTATATATATGTTGAAGGTCCAGATAAAGGGTTGACTTCCTTTGATATTAACAAACTTATAGCATTGTATGCTCCATATTTCCTAATCCCTTTGGCAATTACGATTGATTTTACTGTCCGAACTACAAAGTTATTATGCCAAAGCAATAAACAAAAGACTAATTAATTTAAGTCATATATAGATAATCTAAACACTTTAATAATACTGTCAAATCAGTTATACTTATCAGTTGTACTTAGCGATCAATTTGTCAGCTAAAGCGATGTATTTAGTTTCGGCTTCTTCTTGGGAAGTACCCTTTAAGTCTTCCCAGGCTTGCCATTTATACTTACCTTTTAAGTCAAACACACCTGGCTTTTCAGTTGTGTTGTCACCAACGGTGGCTTGTTTGTATAAACCGTACAAACTTAACAATTCATCATTTGATGGACGTTGGGTTAATTTTTGGACAATTTCAGCCTAAATTATGTTAGAAAATTAGATCCCACGCACCGATCTACCAGAGATCTTTAGCTTTTAATATCAACATACTTTATCAGTAAATTCTTGAGATGGCATATTAGACGCTAGATGTAGAATGTAGTACCAAGTATTAAAATTAAAAACACACCTTTGTGAAGTGGTATGGACTCATTATGTTATATACAGGATATCGAGTTTTGTGGTAATGACTATTGCTAATGTTGGGAAATGAAGCGATTCATTGGGTGCAACTTAGAACATCAGCCAATAATTTTATTTGGTTGCAATTAATATGCCAATTAAGTCCGTGTCTAACAGTAGTTTTCTGAATGAAAAGGAGTGAATTCATAGGTTATGTGGCATACATGAAGGCACGACAAAATACATTCCAAAATTCCATATATTTGGTCACCTGAATCGTTATAAGAATGAAATATTACTGTCTTAACCATTTTGATATTTATCCTACAATGAATACATCTTCGCTGGCTTCTTCAAATTACTTTTACCCAACTCGCATTAACAAGAGTATACGTATTTGGTTTTATTGATATAAAGTGTTGGATATTATCACAAATCACCAGCACTATGGGACGGTATTTCTTAATCTAAGTCGTATACTGTCCAGCATTAGCTGCATTCGTTTCGCCGCATACGGATATGGGGATTCTTGTATCACTTTTTCCAAATCGAGATGATTCGATCGTAACCAACACTATAATTAGAAACGCCATAACTACAAGCTTAATTCAATTGGGTAATGACCATACATAGCATTGTTATCAAAATTACCGAAAAAACAATTGACCGCCATTTTAGGGGTCACTTCGATAGTTTAATGATTTATAGATATGTATGTCTTAAACCCGCTTAGATTCGGGAGCGGAGCTTTGCGGATATATATTTTCTTCCGTAAATGTGCCAATGAAGCAGATAGCAAACCTGGCTTATGAATTTGACAACGCTCCTACATTTCGATATAAATTAATTACCATTCAACACTCACCCCTACAGGGATTACGCTTGACCTGTTATTATGTGTTACATAAACATATCATATGAATAGTTTTTATAAGTGTATGCTATCAAATGCAATAGAACAATTTTTTGCTTCCAGCACAATGAATTCGTGCTATTCCCGTGTAAATTCTCTTCTATTTAAGCTTCTCCTCTTATTTCCTACAACAATGGGCAGTCATTATAATTAATCTAATATGGACAAAGGTCTATTTTATCCCATAAAGGAAAGGGTCCTTAGTGAAGGAATTGTGAAGAATTCTTCGATTCTCCCCCGGTTTTACTGTATTTGTCAACGCCGAAAGCTTTTTTCGCGCGATGCATAAAATTTTAATTCCGCTGAGTAAGAATTTTCCAGTTGGCTTAGATTTTAGCTTTAGTTCGGCCGTAGAAACGTTATATGTTTCCGTCCGCTATCTCCTAAGTTGACAAATTATCGGGTTTGGGATTGTGTACCACATCCGAAAATTACTAATTCAAACGCCATCATAAATATATAAGAATGGCAAACGGCTGGCGGTAAACATTTAGTTTCATTTCTTATCATATTAACATTTTGGATTTACTTGATTATCATAGATCGAAGCTTTTAACACGATCCTGGTCATTGTAAGAATATTACGCACGAAAATACGAAAACGGCCCAAGAACCGCATTAGCCGTAACCCTAAGAAATTAAAATTATATAAAACTTCTTCAAATTGTGAAGTTATATATCTATAACGAGCTCATCTGTGAAAGAAAACCATCACAGAACGTTTCGAATTTAAAGCAATAACAACAGCATTTAATTTAAATTATTAAAATTGCAAACATCGTGATGGCTAAATCATCTGAGATTATACTGGGAGATGTTCCATGGAAAATGCAATACGATAGCACATTACAACAATACTACTATGTCAACAGTAATGACAATACGGTGTCCTTTGACCTGCCCTGTGAAGTTTCACACAAGTTAGAGACCGGAAAATCAAAACCTTTTTTCAACTTGAAGAGGAAGAACACGCTAGAAAATGCGTGCTCAATGGTTCGTAGTGACTCCTCCGGAAAGAAGAGAAATGTTCTCTCCAGAATAGGATCTGTTCTTTCTATCAGGTCTTCTAAATCCCATGAGTCTAATGACGAACCGGTTAGTCCAACGTCTCCTACTGTGTCCAATACCAAAGCTTCTGTGTATAAAAAGGAAGCAGAAGAATCTATAATAAACATGCTTGGGGATTTAAATCCTTACGAGCACATTGACATTAACGATGAAACCAATAGCATAGACACAAAAATCGATGATGAATATTTACTAGACAATCCAGCAAACTTTAAGAATTTTGCAGGCACATCTATGAAGTATTATGAATCAGACTTAGAGAGTATCAGCTCTTCAGAATCTATCCAATCATATTACTCTGACTTGAATAGTTATTACTATCAATCAGACTACGAAAAGTCATCAAGTAACTTAAACTTATCATTTGACAAAGATGAAGAAAGAAGACAATTGAGGTTACAAATGTTACGCGAATTGGAAATATAATATTTTGGCATTAATTATTTATTTAGGTTAATAGGGTAAATTGGATACATGTAAATAGTATTAATTAAACAAAAGTGCATATTTAGGAAACTTTTTCAGATCTCGTAGATATCTAAAGCTTGAGGGCAATATCATGATCTTCAATAGACAGTATTAATTTATCCATAACACCTAAATTTCTATAAGTAGAACTTGCGATCCTTTCTTCGTTCTTCGTCTTTTCCTTAATTAAACTTTCATAATTTAATTTAGCATCATTGAGAGCCTTCTCGTTTTCTTGGTTGATCAAATCTTGATAAAACATTCTAGTAACTGTCTTCAATCTTGAGAATGGATCTGCACCATCAGAAACAGTATTTTTCCTTAACTGATTGTTTTTGACTTCTGCCTTTCTGATATTTGTTTGATTTAATTTTCTATTTCTTTCATTAACCTTCGACATAGTAAGTGATTCAGTGTTGTTGTGAGATTTTGATTGATCAATAATCAAATTGTCAAGAGATCTTAATCTATCAGTGACATCTTTCATTTTAGCCGTGTTATTTTCTTGCGTGGCGATTTTAAGTTCATCCATTAATCTAGTCTTCTGTTTCACTACACTAAATCCTTCCACAGAAGATTTTAATTTTTGTTTCTTCTCAATCATATCATTAACATCTTTATCACTTATACCTCTGTTTATCATATGTTTCAATTGTGCATATTTTTCATTAATATCGTCTACATAATCAATATCTTCGTCTGTTTTTTCCAATTCTTTTTTATACCTATCAAACTCATCCGGTAAAATTGTGGAATCACTAAACACACTAATAGGAAATTCCTTCTTTTGTTGGCGATTTTGACTAACAAGGATATAAATATCACTTAATGAACCAGGGATCTTATAGGATTTTTCAGGGCGATTTTTAACATCTATTATTTTGACCATTCTGTACATAGGGGTTCTTGTTCTCTTGTCCATACCTAAATTTACTCTAGCAAAACAGTCAATCATTGTATCTGCAAAGTCTGCAAAATAAGAATACTTGAGTAATAATGTTCTTCCAACCCTAATTTTATTTATATCTTCAACTGTGGCCTTCTCATATGATCTTTTTCTGAAACCAGATTTACTTGCACCACCCCATACTACTTCCTCGTCATCGTAACCGTAATCTTCTTCTTCTTCTTCTTCTTCTTCCTCTTCTTCTTCCTCGTCATTTTCATCTGAATAATCATCATAATCTTGTTTCTTTTTGTCTCTTCTAGACTTCTGTTCTCTTTGTTTTCTTAATTCACTCAACTTATCAAGCTTCGGATTCTTGGCTGTACCTTTTGCTCTGCTACTAGACCTATTAGATTTAACTTCATTACTATCTGCAGCTTGCTTCTTCATTCTGTCTTGCAAATATTTTCTTTCATTGAATTTATCCATTTCTTGTTCTCTATCAAACAATATTTGCTCTCTTTCAATTTCATCCATCAATTCCAACTTGTCCCTATCTTCTTCATCTTTATATTTTCCTTCTAATGGATACGGATTAATCAATTCATTATCTTCGTCATCTTTATCACCTTCCTCGTTGTCTTCAAGGTCACTTTCAATTTTCCTCTTTTTTGGAGAATCATCACTAAACTTACCACGCTTAGAACTAATTTCAGACTCAAACTCCAAGTCTGAACCTTCAGCACCACCAGCTAATGCTAACAAATCGTCATCTAAATCAGACATTGTATACAATATTGTATTACTCTTAGTTTTAGTGTATTTAATGATTAATTATTGAACAGCCAAAATTCGTTGAACTTACGACATTGGACGACATAATATTTATATCATAAAATGTCGCAAGTGTTTAAGTACGTTTATTGCCTAATCTTACAAATAATTGGATTCCTGAATAATACATATTTTCATTTATAACGACTTTAACAGCATTTGAAATGCATTACTTTGGTTTTAAATAAACAATACTTAATATATGTTATTCCTAATATTGTGGCTGCCAAAAAAAAAAAATTACCTAGACCAAAATAAACTTTAAACCAGTCGTAATCATTATATAAGCATTAAATGTATAAAGGACACCATAGATAACCTGTAATATATATATATATGTTATCCCCGTATATGTCTTATTTCTCTTATTGTTTTATGAAACAGTAGGTTTTATATATATATTAAAGTGTAATTATTCTCTATTGTACAGGAGATTCGAGTAATTATCATACCTTATGATATCCAATGAACCACATTTAACGAACACATACTATTAATACCAAATTTGATTTCTCACTTAGAATCCTTAAAATCCTAAGGGATTTTACTCAAGTTGGTTATGGATATAAAGCTCTTAATTAACCATGCTCCGGAGTCATCTACTGAAGGAATAGAACTCAATCATGAGTATGCCATAAAGAGAAATTTGCAAGAATTGCCAATTATTACAAAACGACATAAACTAAACGAGGAAGACGATTATGATGAGGAAGCTTTCAGTTCTGTTGTTTCTTCTAGAAGATCAACGGCAACTTCGATAAGCTCTGTCAGTTCTCAAAATTCCCCTAATCTTTCACCAAAGTATCAACAGGATATTTACGATGAAAAGGAGACCATAGAGCCCATTTCGTTAGATTCCATTAATTCGCGTATAGGGTGTGTCGATGATTTGCATGAAGTTTTACTAACAAATTCTTCGAAGTCGTTACTGTTAAACAAAGTCACATTCAAGGATTCACATCTACCAAGGTATGATAATATCAAAGATACACAAGAAGAAAGTGTCGTGCGGCAAGACTTGTTAGATAAACTTCAAGAACGATATGTTGATCCTCTATTAGAATTAACGGGTTACAAGTGGGTTAGAAAGGAAGTTCCAAGTAAAGGTAAAGGATTGAAAATCTTTTCAGTGAAGTATATATGTTCACAACAGAAAATAGATTTAAAAAAAAATTCTGATCGTTCAAGGCAATTAACGCATCCGTTAAAGCAATTCAACTGTCAATCTTCTTATTTACTCAAATATGTGTGGTCTAAACAAACGATTGAAATTACTTATACTCATATTAATCACCCACCCTATAAGAGATTACCTGACGAACTCAAACCGTTTATTTTAGAAAGGTTGGATAAAAAGGCATTAGATTTGTATAATGAGATTATGAACGAACCTAAATTTAATAGTATCAAGCACTTAATATTTTATAGCAAAGTGCAAAGTTACTGGTCTAAAGAGAGAACAAAAAAAAGAGATGAAACAACAAAATTAGCATTTAAAAACTTCTTTGAGAGTTGAACTGTCATAAGGTTATTATATATAATATGTATTTATTTTTAGAGTTTTATTTAGAATATAGAATGCAAGGTAACTTATGTATTATACATGAATTAAAACATCAGAATTTCTACAATAAACTAAATATTATAATAACGAAATAAGTACTGTTTATTGTACAATTCATAATGTCATATTCCTAAGTGTCGAACCAAATGAAAACTCATCAAATCTCATTAAACGTACAACCAAATTATTATATCATTTATAGTTAAATGATATATATGAATTGATCAATATTTATTTAGTTTTTCTTGGACTTGGAACCCTTACTTTCCTTTTCTTGTTGTTCCTTTAAAACTCTCTTGACGATCTTTTGTTCTTCAATTAAGAAAGCTCTAACGACTCTTTCCTTGACACAGTTAGCACATCTGGAACCACCGTAAGCTCTTTGGACAGTCTTATGAGTCTTAGAAACTTGAGCATATTCTCTTGGTCTTAAAGTAGAGATACCTTGTAAAGCATCACCACAGTCACCACACTTTGGTCTAGAAGCTAACTTCTTAACATGTTGAGCAATTAACTTTCCACCTGGGGTCTTGACGACCTTGATTTTGTTAGATCTGGTGTTGTATGGGTTTCTTCTTCTATAGGTAACACGTTGAGCCATCTTTATCGTATAGTATATGATAGTAATCTCTAAACAAGTTATTCGAAGTTCTGAAAAATTTTGGATATGTACAGTCTGGCATATAGATGTTACACAAAACAATAGGGCTAAATACATATTCGCACGTGTATTGCATGTGACCCATGACTGTCCTTGATATAAATGGATCTTTACGATTTTATTCTACAATTCGATAGATCAAAATGACACTATCTTAAAATTATCTAATAATTGGTTATGTATTAAAACATGTTTCTGATGAAGATAAACGTAAGCAAAGTAAAATGACAATTAGTTTTTTAACCCCAATAAACTTATAAAGTAACTTAAATAAACTTTTAATCGTGATAGATTAGCATGTATTCGTAGTGATTTCTTTGTATAAATTGGATCAAAAATTGATTAACGTAATCTTCTAGCTTCACGTTCAGATTCCATTAAGCATAAGATGTCATTTTCTCTGACTGGACCCTTGACGTTTCTGACAATAGTTCTGGAAGAATCTTCTAAGAATTCAACTCTGACTTGGGTAACACCACCTCTGGAACCGGTTCTACCTAAGACCTTGATGACTTTAGCTAAAGTAACTGGAGTTTTAGTGTCCTATAAAACTTGTTAATATCGTTGACTTATAAACGCTGGATTATAGTGCCGTTAGATCTCAAATTAATCACATTCAGGGTTTTGAAATAACTAAAATATTGAAATAGCACCTCGATTTAGGTACATACCATTTTGTATATATTCTGCTGTATATGTAAGAATTTTCAAAGAACTAACTTAAGAAATTAATTCTTCAAAAAAAACGAGGCCTCTGTCCCGTACAACAAAAAATTTCACATCGGTATATACACTACAATTGAATTTCGTTGAAAATATCACGAGGGTCGTGTGATTGCTTTAATTACACAAAATTGCTTAGCTTTTTAAGCTCGTTGTAGCAAAAACAATATGTTACAACTATATCATTTTATCTACACTAAGAAGCTCTAATAAATTATAAATAATCCAATATGTGAATAGCTGTTTATTATCTTATATTTTGATAATCAGGAATCTGAATTTAAAATCTATAATCCCACTAGAATAAACCTAACGTAAATGACATTACGCAATTGCGGCAATTAATAAAAACCTCAATTGCCTAATGTCATTCACGTTAGGTTTATTCTTTACAGTTGGTTATTCACATATATTACTTCATACTATAGGAAGTATATATTATTTCCCTGATATTCAATCTTTTGTGAAACAAGTATAGTTTACTTTCGTATTACCATCTTCTTTATGGGATTTATATCTGATAATAAATGGTTGACATACTAGCCATGTATTCGACAAATCGACATCACATGGTGAAGGCAAATATGGAATATCGGCGTATTATTCTCTAAAAAATCTATATTTGGACACTGATAAGGCGATTTTTGCCATCCCGGCTTATATCCGATATCTACGACTGTTGATATATGTTTCTCACTTTTCTCATCAGTAGATACGACTATTAAACTATATACGAACATGTCAACAACTGAAGAAATTAATGGTAAATCTATATCTGAAAGCGCAAGCTCCACACCGAAGAAGGTTAATGAATTTTCAGATGGAAGAAAACAACATACATATTCATGGAAAGACTCATTCAAAGACTGGTTCAAACAATCGTTTAGACCATCTTACTCAGATCAGAACGTAGAAAGTCTGTTATTATCTATGCTTCCTTTTTATCCAGTTAGTGACGGAAAAAGAAAGGCTGAGATTATAAATACTCCAGTTGGAAATGGTAACTATATTCATGAGTTATATATCGAGAATATCGAAAAAAGAAAAAATGATAATGTGGAAAAACCAATAGATGTAGTATTAGTACATGGATATGCTGCATCGCTAGGCCTATTCATTGACAATTTTGATTCACTCTCGGCGGTACCTGGAATTAAACTTCATGCTATAGATTTATTAGGATTTGGTTTGTCTTCAAGACCTAAATTTCCAAATTTCCCGTCAAAGACAAAGGAAGACATTTATAAGATAGAGGATTGGTTTATTGATGCATTAGAAGAATGGAGAAAGGCTCGTAATATACATAGATTTGTGTTAATGGGACACTCATTTGGGGGTTACTTAAGTTGTGCCTATGCATTGAAATATAATAGAAATTTAATCGATGCTGCAACTGGAGCCAAACATAACTTAATAGAAAAACTTGTTTTAATAAGTCCAGTGGGATTAGAGAGAAATAAATTTTCACTTCTTAAAGATACGCAAAATAATATTATTTCTAATGCTCAAAGAATTAAAGAGAATGATGAAGTGCCGCAAATACCCTTATCCAAGGAAATTACTGCAGACCAAGAAAGAATTGTAAATAATGATATGGAAGAGAGTATCCAGGAAGAACATTCTGCATCCCAGAAATCTTTTGGCAGAAAGGTTCTTGAAAATATGTGGGAAAGAAATGTATCACCATTTTCCATAATCCGTAATAGTGGCCCTGCAAAATCTAAGATGATATCTAGATGGACAACTCATAGATTTGCTCATATTTATCAAAAAGATCCACTTCAGTTCCAAAGTATGCATGACTATATATATAGAATTTTTAATGGAAAAGGGTCTGGAGAATATGCCATTACTAGAGTTTTAGCGGTAGGTGCAGTCGCTAAATTACCGTTACTTGATAGATGTCCTGAAAAGTTTGCCAGTATGAATTTACCAACACTTTGGATGTATGGTGATAAGGATTGGATGAATGAAGAAGCCGGAATGGAAATGACAGAAGAAATTAACAAATTATCTCAGAAATCTATAGGTAAACCATTGGCTTCATACTCAATTATTCCAAATGCTGGACATCACTTATACTTAGATAATCCACGCATATTTGCTCGGGATGTATTTAAATTTTTAAATTTTGTGAAATAGCAATATTAATATATATCTAATTAACTTGTATAGAATGATATATATTACCTTGATGATTTTGAAATATTTTCAGTTTCTTTAACAAAGTAGTCGTATAGATTTTTTATATTTTCATTGTGGGTGTCATATATCTTTTTAAAATCTAATTCTAGTTGGTGTTTCATTTCATTTTCTCTTCTACGAATATATTCTTCCAATGATATAATTTTTTGAAATATACTTGAAGAGAATAAATTCATTCCTTTAGAAATGAGATTGTGCGACTCAGAAAAAGGTTGGTGTTCACTAAGTGTTGTGTTAGCTGTAGGAAATTCTTGTATATCAGTTTGATTCTCTAATAAAGTGACATTTTCTGTAATGGTTGTTGAATTCCCTATAAAGTTTTTGCCTCTGTCGTTTTTTTCAATGTTTACGCCAGTTTCAAATTTATTTAAGTTATTCTCATTACACCCGCTTATTAGGACTTTGTCATTTTGATTAAATCTCAGCTGATCACTCTGAGAGCTATATAGTTGTTGCTGAAGTGTAGAATAAACTATATTCTTTTTTCTTCTTTTCAAAAGAGGGCTATCGTTTTCAGATTCATATGGATCATTTTTCATTGATGTCTTTTCGCAACTATCCATATACTTATTTTTCAATGGCGTAAAACAAGGCAATGAATTCGGAATTATAGAGTTTTTATGGGGTGTAGGTAAGTTTGATTCTGTTGAATCTGAAGAGGTAATCTCCCATATATCCTTGATTTTACTAAGAGGCTTTCTCTTTTTACCATATTTTTTTGATTCTCTTCTCATGTTTTCGGAAGTGTCAAGAGGAGTGCTATGTGTATAATTCTGTAAGTTATTTGCAACTTTGACAGAAGGTGCTTGGTTTTGTTCATTTACTTGTGAAGCAGCTAATTGATTTCCAGGAATTTCAAGAGAATCCGGTATTATTGCACCATCGTTGGTTATGTTAAATTTTGAAAATTTTGGGATAGAAACTAAATTCAAATTCTTAGGAGCCGCTGAATTGAATTGAGGCAATTCCTCAACTTTGGAAATAAACATTAGAGGATGATTGCAAATTGAAATTTTTCTAACTTTTTTATTAGTATATCTAATTAGAATCCTTTCTAATGATGCAAAATTATTTTTCTTTTTGAGTTCTAATGTAATATTGTCATTTTCGATTTGTTTATCATTTGATATAGTTGACTTTTTTGTCTTCAAATCTGATGTGAGCTGTAAGTTTATTGTACAAAAATCAGAAGTTTCATAATCATCCAAATTTCTTAATCGAATAAACAGGGGTGTTAATTTACTATCTTTAGCGGTTGTCCATATTATCATCACGTTATCAACAATCTGTGTGAACGAATAGTTATCCTTTAATTTCGAACTGCAAATCGAGCGATCTAAATTAGATATGTACTGCAACTGATAGATGTTGGTGAATATTTTGTTTGTTTGCTGTAAAAACAGAACAACCTCATAGTCTCCTGCTGATGAATGATGAGGAAAGTTGTTGATAAATTTGCCCGAATTGTTGATAATACTTCTCAATTTTTCATTAGTGTTCGTAGAACAAACGTCGTTTATCTTATTTATTACTTCAATTAAATAATTACAATTTGAGAAGTTATTATTTGCTTTGACAATTTCAAACAATTTCAGAAAATATGTATCATTTTCCAGCAATAATGAAAGGATGGTATTAGCAAATTTTTCACATTCTGATGATCGTAAGATGTTAGTAAGTATTTTAGAACATAACCAATTAAATGAATTAAAACTAAAAGCATTCTTCAACAACTGTGATATGCAAAAAGTATCATTAAATGTTGGAGTAAATTTCTAGATCTAGTTAGGATTTTTTTGTCATTCTTAAAGTTTCATAAATACGTACAATGATAAGGTGCCAATATTCGCCTACTATAGATTCATATTTTTTTACTGAACCATGAGTGAGCCACAATAGTATAATATACCCTAAATTTTCATCTATTTCTACTTCGTAATATTTTGTCTCCATTGAGTCTAACATTTGTTGAAGTAATGAAGAGCCATAATCTGTATAATTTATGTAATTTGGTGAATTATCCGAAAAATTTATTAAAATTGTTTTTAATTGTTCCAACTGAAAATGGAATCCAGTATCTTTAGATCCATTCATAATTTCTATAATAGATTCCACATGTTTCCACATCATGATATCTAGCTCCTGTGACATCTTTCTACACTGTATGATATGAATCTGGGGGGTTGCAAAAAAATCAGTAGCTTGATATTTACAATATTTCTGTTCTTCAAAATCAAAACTAAAAGTAAATATAACAATATATGTCTCTATTAGATAAATAGCAAACTCTCTAATGGTGTTATCTTTACTTTTTATTTGTTACTTCTAGATCTACTTTGTCTAACGTATCACCTTCAAGTTTGCGTAAGGAGAAAGTCATCAATAATAGTGCGCTTACCAAAATCTTATCGAAATTTTTTTTGAATGGTTAAGTATCATGTAGAGAGCATTGTGTATAGACAGCGCTTTATAATATACTTTAAAAAAATGCCTTCTGAAGAAGAACTCATCAATCTTTTTTCCAAGGTTGGCTTAAGCGACAAGAAATCGCAAGAAATTGTGAAGAATAAAAAAGTTTCGACATCTTTATTTGACATCATTAACGAAACAAATGAATCATCCATAGAAGAAAAGAAATTATCATTATTACACCATTTGGCTGTTGAATGTAAGGGTGTTGACTTTCCACATCGTGAACTTGTTACGAAAGCTATTATTGATGGTAGATTGAAAACTAACTTACAAGTTACTGAAGCTTCTAAGTATGTGAAGGAAAATGCAGACAACAGCAATGACGATGAGATGAACCAAAGATCTGGTGTTGGTATTGAATTGAGCCGCGATGATGTCAAGTCTATTATCTCTAAGTATATCGACGATCACAAGGAAGAAATTGAAACTAAGAGATACGCTGGTGTTCCAAGTTTATTAGGAGAAACTAAGAAACTTTCTGAATTGAAGTGGGCAGCTCCAAACTTGTTCAAGCCAGTCATCGACGAATTGGTTTTAGAATTATTAGGTCCTAAGGACGAAAGAGATATTGTAAAGAAGGAAAAGAAGAAGGCTAAGAAACCAGCTGCAAACAAGACTGAAACTAAGGTCGTTGAAAAGGAGAGATCAATGTTTTCTGAAGGTTTCCTTGGTGATTTACATAAACCGGGTGAAAACCCACAAAAGTACCCAGAATTAATGAAGGACCACTTGAAATTTACCAACGGTAAGGTTTTTACTAGATTCCCACCTGAACCTAATGGATACTTACATATTGGTCACTCCAAGGCGATTATGGTTAACTTTGGTTACGCCAAATATCATGATGGTGTCTGTTACTTGAGATTTGACGATACCAACCCAGAAGCTGAAGAAGAAGTTTACTTCAAGTCCATTTTGGGTATGATTGATTGGTTAGGTTTCAAGCCATGGAAGGTTACCTATTCTTCTGACTACTTTGATCAATTATATGAATTAGCTGAAAAGTTAATCTCTGACGATAAGGCATATGTCTGCCACTGTACCTCAGAAGAAGTTAAACAACAAAGAGGGTTAAAAGAAGATGGTACTTTAGGTGGTGAAAGATTTGCTTGTCCACACCGTTCTAGATCTGCTGAAGAAAACTTACAAGAATTTAGAAAGATGAAGGATGGTCATTATAATATTGGTGAAGCTACTTTAAGAATGAAACAAGATTTAACCTCTCCATCACCTCAAATGTGGGACTTAGTCGCATATCGTGTCTTGAATACCCCACATCATAGAACTGGTGATAAATGGAAAATTTATCCTACTTATGATTTCACTCATTGTTTAGTAGATTCTTTTGAAAACATTAGTCATTCCTTATGTACAACTGAATTTAGATTATCCAGAGAATCTTACGAATGGTTATGTGATGCCTTACACGTCTACAGACCAGCTCAAAGAGAATACGGTAGACTTAATATTACTGGTACCATCTTATCTAAGAGAAAGATTGCTAAATTAGTGAATGAAGGTATTGTAAGAGACTGGAACGATCCAAGATTGTACACCTTAGAAGCTATTAGACGTCGTGGTGTCCCACCTGGTGCTATTTTATCTTTCATTAACACCTTAGGTGTGACTACGTCAACTACTAATATCCAAGCGGTTAGATTTGAAAGTGCTGTTAGATCTTATTTGGATTCCACCACCCCGAGATTAATGATGTTATTAGATCCAGTTGAAGTTGAAATTGACAATTTAGCTGAAGATTATGAAGAAGACATAGAAATTCCTTATAAACCTGGTAATGATAAGTTTGGCTCTAGAACTATTAAGTTTGCTAAGAGAATTTATATCGACAGAAGTGATTATAGAGACGAAATTACTTCAGACTATTTCAGACTTGCCCCTGGTCAAGCAGTTGGTTTAATGAAGGTTCCATTTAACCTTAGCGTCAAGTCAATTGAGAAGGATTCCGATGGAAAGGTTACTAAAATTCATGCTCACTACGAAAATGATGGTGAACACAAGAAACCAAAGACTTACATTCAATGGATTCCAAAGAATAATGCCATTAAGATTAATGAGGTTCGTATCCAAAACCAGTTATTCAACAGTGAAAATCCTTCTGCTCACCCAGACGGTTTCTTGAAGGATATCAATGAGAACTCCGAAGAAGTGGTTACCTCAGCATTAATTGAACCTGCATTCACCGAAATTAGGGCCAAGTCTCCAATGAACATTCCTATTGAAAACAGTGAATTCAATATTATAGAAAAGGTTGGAAATGAAACAGTCAGATTCCAAGCTTTGAGAATTGGTTACTTCTGTATGGATTCTGATGCTACCAATGATAACTTAGTTCTTAACAGAATTGTTACCTTAAAGGAAGATTCTTCAAAGAATTAAATATATATATATAATGAGTATATGTGAAGTTATATAATTTAGTAGTTCGTGCACATACATATTATTTCGTCATATAAAAGTGCCAATATGAAAACAGTCTAACGCATTAGAAGAAGGATGCGAAAAGACTCAATTGAAGTTGAATTCTAAATTTCACTTTAGTTTAACAACTGAAAAGGATACCTTTAAGGCACAATACTTTGACGTGAAAACAAATTCAGGAATACTGTACGTCGGAGCTTTTTCACTTCATTTTATGTATTCCATTGGATAATTAGTTTGTTAGCAAATACTTTAGCGATTAAAAATATGAGATCTGTAGGCATATCTTTACAATTCGGGATAGACAAAATTTCAGATGTAACTTTTTCAAAACTATTAGAATAAATATATTCTATTATAAGACAAATTTTTGTAACCAAATGATATCTCAGAAGGAAAATTTGATCATGTTACCCTTACAGAGTTAATTATGCTAGGTGATAGAGAACCGTACTTTAAATATCTACATTAATCATGTTTTAAAATGCCAATATAGTAAAATTCATATATATTCTATAAACATATAGTGTAGAGCTGGGTATTCTATCCAGTCACTTTTTGAATTTACGCTAAAATTTTTTGCTTTAAAATCATAAAGTTTGACTATTAAGAGCATATCTTCGATATGAATTAAAATAATGTACGAGAGACAACTTCGGAAAAAAAAAATTAGAGAATGCCTATAACTATTTTAATGCATACGAAACTAGTCGTCACGAAATTACGATCTAAATTCTACATCATAAGCTAAAATCCCAACAAATCAAGGCGACATACATATACTCCTTACAGCTGAATGAAGTTCTTGTTTTAAACTAGAAGGAAATCTTCATTTGAAATACTACTTGATGCACGATTTTTCGTATGGCTAATTTTCCCAGTTGAGGTATATAATAATACGCACAGAAATAGAATTATTCTCTTTTTGCTTATTCGATTATATTTTGGCTAATCTATTTCCCTTACCCCATCCAAGTGTTGATTCCAGAATCCGGTTCGGAAAATAATAAAGGCTGGTAGCTAGCCTTACCAAAATAAGCCATGCGAAAATTTATTATGGTGATAAATTTCGATTGAATTTCTCTTATCAGTGCGAAATTTCATCATGTTTTTTTCCATTTTCAGAAACCATCAGCATTGCTACTGAAATTTTGACCACATCATCTCTTTTGAGAGAATAAACTTGATCCATTTTTTAAGCTATCGGTTATTAAAGTTAATCTGGGGTACACCAATCATTTATGATCTGGGTACAAGTCAATAAATTAATGTTGATCCTATGTAGATGTCTATATGATAATGAAAAACAGATATATCTTCATATAATATTTACATTTTACCCCTCTTCTTCAGATTCTGTATTATATCGATATGTTATATTTCTCAATTCACCCTCCGTTCTTGACTGTTTTATCATCCCCTTATCTCTAACGGATACTAACAATTTTTTCGTTCTCGCAAACTCCTCTCTACTGCATAAACTTCTGACACTCTTTTAAGTTGTATAGTCGATATAAGCACCTAATATCACCGTTATGCAATGCTACTTAAATGACTCGATAGTGTGGCTATGAAGCTGCTGTTTGACCATGAACCCTCAAACAGACGGAGATGAGGTAAAGGATACGACACGCAACTATAAATTTTTTTTTCATACTAATAATATACCTATTGTGGAATCTTACATGAAACATGCCACAAAAGCATGTGTTGCAAAAGTTTATTGCTGATCACCTTACTACCTGGAATCTTCGGATGCTACAAGTGTGTTTGTTTTACAATTACTTTATTTCTATAGTGACTGTAGTAACAAAACCCAGACTTCAAGTAGCATTACCTATTGGAAAGATATGCTGGTCCCTGCTTTCTATCGTTTCTGGAATTATACCCCTCTGTAGGTTTATTGCTATTATGGCTTGAGAATACGCGTTCAATTTAATCTTTGTTAAGGTTTTGTGTAATAATAAATTATAAACTTGCATGCTCAATGCGCATAATTATTAGGGAACTCCAAGAAATTGTACAATACTGACGACGTATATCTAACAAAAAAGTTTTTTTTTTCACAGAAATCATGCGCTCCAATTACGGCTGAACTCATCTCAAAACAATAAATATACGACAACTATAGGTTATCTACAGGATATATTTTAATTTTAAGATGGGTATGTATTAGCCCTATGGAACATCAATATTGTACACTTGTTACCATTTCTGCAACTAGATGTCGTAATTGATTGTTGGAATATGAATGCTGAGATTCTATCTTCTCTGTTTAGAAACCAAATGTGGGATATGAATCTTTTTCTTTCGTCTAGTAATTTTTAGTTATACTCCCTAAGGCGTTACATCTTTTCGGAGTCTTTTTACGAAGTGATTTTATCTCACTGGAGTTTACATATACTAGCAGAATGTCATCATCGTTGATTAAGCAATCTATATATCTATACTATACATATCCGACTTACTGGGCAAAACCAGTTGCGTATAAAATTTTTTTTTGCAACGATTGCAATGGTTTTTTTTTTTTATACCAGCTGGGGTGAGGTGATATTTGGCGAATCGGAAATAAACGAAGTTTAATGCGCTTTTAGAGTACCTGCATAATATAAATAGTTTTTACATTCATGATACAACCTGGCCCTATGTTTCCAATTCTAGCAAGTCCACTAAGCCGGTCCTTATTCTGGAACAGATGTAGCCTCAAGTATACTAACTATGTGGGCTACCCCATACCCCATATTCTTACATTTGCCACTTTACTATAATCTTGCCACATCTGTTTTGTCTTTTGGTTCTAGTCGCTAGAGAAATGCGTGTACAAACCGCATACTCACACACCGGAGTGCAGCTGCGCCTAGGGCGCAAATTAGACCATCTACACATCAGATTATACACCACATAATAATAATCACCACATTTTTTCATTGTCTGGCGATGAGAGAAAACATACTTCATAATTAGCTATATCTACCACTGTAGTCAAACCGCCTAAGTTCTCTGAAATACATACACGCTCGATATTAACCTGGCGCCTCCTGTCTATGCCATGTAGACCAGCACCTCAGAACTTCAATAGTATGTGCCCCACTTTCTCCATATACAATTTGGACTATCCCCCTTTGCTATGCATCCTGCAGAAGTGCGTCTTTGTTATGAGTCTTGCCGCCATTGACACAAACACAGCGAAGGAATATTGGCTTTTTTTTCTTTTTATTTCCGGCTCGCTCTCAACAAATATTTTTTTATGGGACCCCTGGGTAATTTATATAACCTTGAAATTCCTAAAATCAAGTTTAGTTGGATATCAAATTTAGGTTCTTAGGACTAGTGGAAATTTACTTACTTCTGAAGGGAATATAACAGGAATCAGGGTACATACATACCGGATCACGCAGGGAGTGAAATTAGATATTATGTCAGCGATACCTTTGACCTTTGATAACCTTGCTAAGGTTAACAGTACAGATTACATGTATAGCCAGGGTAATGCACACTCCACAGACTCAGTGGCGACAGACTCATCAGCATCAACAATCAAGTTAGCCCCCCCAGCACCCGTGGAAACATCACGGGTGACCGATAACTCCTCTAGCACATTATCGCTTCCAATCCCACCCACATTGATTAGAAAGAAATCAGGCGAGTTAGTCAAGTCTTCATTAAGGTTGTCAGTATTAGGCAGATCAGCATCGTCTCCACTGTTGTTACCAAACAAATCTGTTAGATTCGCCAGCAGACTTGCTAACGTTAGAATGTTCGACGGTACTGATTCACCATCGACTGTATCTACCAACGACAATACTCCCATGGGATCGCCATTATCGTCAAATAGCAACAACACCAACGCCAGCTATTTTGAATGGAACTTAGAGGATGATGATGTTAGCGATATAACATCGGATGAAGATGGCGCTACAACGGCATTTAACAAGTACGTTATTGACTACAGCGATGTGAAGTCGCATATATTCGAAAAATCACGCTTACCTGTGTACTTGCAGAGTTTGGAGTTGAATTCTGATAAAAACGAATTAGTTGGTTTTGCAGTCGTGAAAAATATAGCATTTGAGAAGCATGTTTCCGTCAAGTTCTCTTTAAATGGCTGGAAATCAAGCATGACATTGAATAATGTCAGACACTTTAAATCATTGCCCAGTTCGAATAGCGACCAGTTCAAATTTCAAATACCTTTACATGGGCTTTCAAATTACTTGAATATTGAATTAGTATTAAAATACGAGGTTGCTGGTGCTACGTACTGGGATAATAACAAGAATCTTAACTATAAAATAAAATTAAGACCTTATGATGGCCACTCTTCCCCAATTGGCGAACAATTTAAAAAGGATGAAGCACAATTTGACGAATTGGTCAATAAATTAACAAACTACAAATATACAAGCTTTGCTGATGTGGATGATCAGGAATACTTCTTATCAAAGCCAAAGCCACCGTCGCCAACAAAGCAAAAATCAGAATTTCATAAAAGGTACAGTTTTGCACAAGAATTAGAAGCAGACCCTTTTACCGTAAAAGATACTTCACCATCGTTTGTTGTATCATCTTTAAGACCCCCATTGAAACAATCGTTTTCAACATCTGACATCATGACCGTGAAGCCAAAATACTCCCAATCTTTCAAATCCAAACAAAAAGAAACACAAAATCAAAATGTTTCTAGTTTCAACGAAACTAAATTTAATTCAAAATCTTACTCAGATTTATTGCTGACTTATTGTTTTTACAATGGAGATAAAACTAGCAAGTTAGAGCCAATGGGCACTACTTCTGCATATATTAGTTCCCCAGCTTCTACTTTCCACGCATTAAGTGACTCCATCCATATTTGATTTTAGTTCTACACATAATAGTTATTTTCAAAAGGGAACTGAGCTTACTTCCCAAGCATTGACACAACATATTTATCTAGTATTATTGCAATTACTGGTATATTATGGACATGTGCGCATTCGTTATTTGTTTTTTGTTATTTGTTATTGTATTATATAGATTATATACATTTTACATGATTTCATTATTAATATTATTTTGTAAGTGACTGTAAGTTCATTCCGTGAGCCAAGGTCTAGAGTCCCAAAACATGTCGTTTATTACATCTATGTGATGAATAATAACAGATGCCTTTTTTCTGGTCTTCTTAATACGTTGTATTTGTCTTTCAGTTAATTCTGACTCGTCTACTGTAGCTTCTTTCCAATTTTCGTATTCTCTAACAATTACTGTACCCTTTTTAAAGATTTCTGACTCATTGTTGTAATTAATACCAAAGTCCTTGAACAATATTTCATTTTTATCACTTGACAATGTTCCGATAAGTCTGTTTTCAGCTTCTTTAGTTGTCATTCCTCCTTTGAGTACTAAGTTCCAGAAAGTAGTGTTGTATAAGTTATTAATATGACAATCCACCTGTCTCCAACTAAAATAGTCTCTTATGTGCTTGATAGATGGATACAAAATGGCTCGGGAATCGAAAATAGGCAATCTTTCGATTTTAATAGGCTTTTCAGGGAACTCCTTGTTCCATTCGTAGAAATAATTGGTGGAGATGAGCGATGAGAAGAGAGTAATGAGCTTCATTTCACGTCGTTCGTACAAGTCGCAGCTCTTCCGCAAGAGAAATGAATACTCATCTGAATCACCATATGCCATTAGAATATCTGGGAACAGCTTTACTATGTTTTCAGCTGCTCTATTCATCACCCACAATGCACGAATGTCATTAGGCTTCTCAAATTCATACTCTTCACTGAACTTGTGGAACCCTTTACCATCCACTCTTATGACTATATATGTATCTGGTAAGAGATAGTTCTCATTTTCGAACTTCTTTACGTATTCAAACCTAGAATTGGCCATTATTCCCTCTATTTCTATCTAATATCTGGCCCTTCTATTGAGTAAGCCGGCCTTTTGATATAACCGCAGATGAGAATCACGTGATCTCATCTTTTGAAATTTTTTTTAGTTTTCTTCCTGATTTTATTTTCATGGTATTAAATAAAATAAAAAACTTTTAGCTACAAGTAAACTAGCACAACTTGAATAATTATACATTATGGGGGCTCAGTTCAGAACTCTCGAACGTGAGAAACGTTTTAAGAACCCTCCTAAGGATAAGAGTGCATATCCATTATTAGAGGATGCCGTTGCTCCGCATATAGGATCCTTCAATGCATTGACTGAAGGTCCAGATGGGGGATTATTGAACTTAGCCGTTCAAGATATTGGTACCAAGACCATATTTGACTCTAATGAAACTGAAAGATTAGGTAACAAATTGAATATCAGAGTGGATTCTGTACAATTGGCCAAACCTGCTGTCCCGGCTAATGATAAATTATCTCTTAACAGAAGAACCTACCCATCCGAATGTAGAGAAAGAATGTCCACGTATAGATCCAGATTAATGTTGAAAGTTTCCTGGAATGTTAACGATGGTGAAGAAGTTTCTGAAATTAGAGAAGCTGGTCAAGTTCCTATCATGATGAAGACCAACAGATGTCACTTGGAAAAGTTATCTCCTGAAGAATTGGTCCAACAAAAGGAAGAATCTGATGAATTAGGAGGTTACTTTATTGTCAATGGTATTGAAAAATTAATTCGTATGTTGATTGTTCAACGTCGTAACCATCCTATGGCACTCATACGTCCATCTTTTGGAAACAGAGGTGCTCAATATTCTAAGTTTGGTATCCAAATCAGAAGTGTTAGACCTGATCAAACTTCTCAAACTAATGTGTTGCATTACTTGAATGATGGTAATGTTACCTTCAGATTCTCTTGGAGAAAGAACGAATATTTAGTTCCAGTAATGATGGTTCTTAAGGCACTTATTGAGACTAACGATCGTGAAGTCTTCGATGGTATTGTTGGTGCTGATACTTCTAACTCTTTCTTAACTGATCGTTTAGAACTTTTATTAAGATCTTATAAGCAATATAATTTATATTCCAGACAAGAAACTTTGGCATACTTAGGTGATAAGTTTAGAGTTGTATTTGGTTCAACTCCAGATGTCTCTGATATTGATGTTGGTAAGGAAGTCTTAAAGAGAATTGTTTTAGTTCATTTAGAAAACAATACTGACAAATTCAGAATGTTATTGTTCATGATCAGAAAGTTATACTCCTTAGTTGCTGGTGATTGTTCTCCAGATAATCCAGATGCCACCCAACATCAAGAAGTCTTATTAGGTGGTTTCTTGTACGGTATGATCATCAAGGAAAAGATTGACGAATACTTACAAAATATTAAGTTACAAATCCAATCTGATATTAATCGTGGTATTGCTGTTAATTTTGATGACAGAAAGTACATGTCCAGAGTGTTCATGAGAATCAACGAAAATATTGGTCAAAAATTACAATACTTCTTGTCTACTGGTAATTTAGTTTCACAATCTGGTTTAGATTTGCAACAAGTTTCTGGTTATACCGTTGTTGCAGAAAAGATTAATTTCCATAGATTCATTTCTCATTTTAGAATGGTCCATAGAGGTTCTTTCTTCGCCGAATTAAAGACCACCACTGTCAGAAAGTTACTTCCAGAATCATGGGGTTTCTTATGTCCTGTCCATACTCCAGATGGTTCTCCATGTGGTTTATTAAACCATTTGTCTCATAAATGTAAGATTGCTACCGAAGCTTCTGATGTTAGTCAAGTTCCAAAGGCTTTATCTCAATTAGGTGTTTCTCCAGCTCATGCTTTCGCTGCTGGTCCTAACTTATGCTGTATCCAATTGGATGGTAAGATTGTTGGTTGGACTACTCATGAACAAGCCAAGATTGTTGCCGATACTTTAAGATTCTGGAAGATTGAAGGAAAGCATGGATTGCCGTTAGATTTGGAAATAGGTTATGTTCCACCTTCTACGAAGGGTCAATACCCAGGTTTATACTTATTTGGTGGTCACTCTAGAATGATGAGACCAGTTAAGTACTTACCATTGAACAAGATGGATATCTTAGGTCCATTTGAACAAGTCTACATGAATATTGCTGTCACTCCAGAAGAAATCGAGAACAATATCCACAGTCATGTTGAATTCTCTCCAACTAACGTGTTATCCATTTTAGCTAATTTGACTCCATTCTCTGATTTTAATCAATCTCCAAGAAATATGTATCAATGTCAAATGGGTAAGCAAACCATGGGTACCCCTGGTGTCGCCTTAGTGCATAGATCTGACAACAAGTTATACAGATTACAAAGTGGTCAAACTCCAATTGTCAAGGCCAACTTGTACGATGAGTATGGTATGGACAATTTCCCTAACGGTACTAATGCAGTTGTTGCTGTCATTTCATATACCGGTTATGATATGGATGATGCGATGATTATCAATAAGTCTGCCGATGAAAGAGGATTTGGTTATGGTACAGTCTACAAAGTTGAAAAGGTTGATTTATCTCAATCCAGAAGAAGAGGTGATCCAATTTCTCAACACTTTGGTTTTGGTGATGACGAATGGCCAGAAACTTGGAGGGAAAAGTTAGATGCTGATGGTCTTCCATTAATTGGTGTCAAGGTCGAAGAAGGTGATCCAATTGTTGCTTATTACGACGACACCTTGGGTAAGACTAAGGTTAAAACTTATCATTCCAGTGAACCAGCATACATCGAAGAGGTTAAGTTATTAGGTGATGACAGAGGTGACACTGAAGGTCAACAATTAACCATCAAATACAGAGTTACCAGACAACCACTTATTGGTGATAAGTTTTCTTCTAGACACGGTCAAAAGGGTGTCTGTTCCAGAAAATGGCCACAAGTTGATATGCCATTCTCCGAAACTGGTATTCAACCTGATGTTATTATCAACCCCCACGCTTTCCCATCTCGTATGACAATTGGTATGTTCGTTGAATCCTTAGCAGGTAAGGCCGGTGCTTTACACGGTATTGCTCAAGATTCTACTCCATGGACTTTCAGTGAAGATGATACTCCAGCTGACTTCTTCGGTGAACAATTAAAGAAGTCTGGTTACAACTATCACGGTAACGAGCCAATGTACTCTGGTGCTACCGGTGAAGAGTTGAGAGTCGATATCTACATTGGATGTGTTTACTATCAAAGATTAAGACATATGGTCAACGATAAGTTCCAAGTAAGATCTACTGGTCCAGTTAACTCCTTAACTATGCAACCTGTCAAGGGTCGTAAGAGATCTGGTGGTATTCGTGTTGGTGAGATGGAGAGAGATGCTTTAATCGGTCATGGTACTGCATTCTTATTACAAGATAGGTTATTGAACTGTTCTGATTACACTCAGACGTCTGTTTGTCGTTCATGTGGTTCTTTATTGAACACCCAAACCTCTGTTCCAAGAATTGGTACCGCAGCCACTATTAGATGTCGTAGATGTTCTACTAAGTTGGAAACATACACTAAGCAAGGTGAATATGTCAATGAATCAGAAATTTGGGAAGATGGACAAGGTAAAAAGTTCGTTGGTGGTGAAGATACCACTACTATTGCAATTCCATTCGTATTGAAATACTTAGATTCAGAATTAGCTGCTATGGGTATCAAAATGCGCTACAACGTTGAACCTCGTTAATCTCTCCTGTCATTTGCATCATTTTCTTGATTTCTACATTATTCATTCTTGTTTTGCATTTTGTTAGTTTTATTTAATACATAAAGGTAGTATATTATAGTTTAAAAAAATCAGAAATATTATTATAATTATTCTATTCTAGTTACAATTCTGACGTCTGGGGTTTTGGAATTGTCCACAATATATTTGGCATTAAGCATATCAGACCCATAGGCTCGCTGGATAGCCTGTTCTTCCGTCGATGCAATTCCCGCTTCTATATGTCGTTTGACTAGTCTATCTAATGTAACTGTGAACGGAGTGTCTAAAAACCAGCTTTCATCTGTATAATCGCTAATTTCATTCCAATATGGGTCTTTCAACGACAAATAGTTCCCTTCAATAAGAACAATTTCCACGTCAGGCCCAATGACAATATCACCCTCGACAGGATCTTTCAACTTATGGTCAAACGAAGGCGCTGTAATGTCGTTTTTAGCGTATTTTTCATCATTTAGCTTCTTGATTAGCTCCAAAAAGCCACTAGCATTAAAGGTGAAGGGTGCACCTCTTCGTTTAAAAGCTTCTTCTGGATGAGCCATTGCTTGCAATTCAGCTCTATACAAATGGAATCCATCCTGTGGTAACATAGCACATTTAACTTTCTTATCTACTCGATCTACTAACTTCTTGACTATAGTCGTTTTCCCAGACCCAGGAACACCTGCTAAAGATATTATTAATCTTTTTGTAGAATCTGTTTTCCTTTTTTCATTATACAACGAAAGAACTCTAGCATAGAGTTCATCTTCCTGACTGGAGTCTAATTCTATTTTAGACATAATATAAGAAACAAATAAAAGTTTAGTGGAAGGTGTTTGATGGTCGAACTTCCTTTATCTTGGAAATCTTCACATTGTGAAGAGATTGTGCCATGTAATATAATATATGGGTTTCATTGTAATGAAAAAGACCAGTCATATGGTCTCTACATTACCAACTTTAAGAATGTGTGGGTTGAGGTGCTATCAAGAGACGAATTGGTCAGAAAGGCCGGAGATTTTGGGCTTGAAAGATTAAGTGATAGTCAAATTACAGATTTACTAAGATCACTAAAACAAGCCATTGAAGCTGTAAAAGACATCCAGCTAGACGTGACGGACGGTGCTGAACTGTTGAAACTAAACATCCAATCTGAAGAGCTAACATGGCCATTTGAATTAGTGAAAAAATCCGCCGAAGACACCGTTGATTTTTTGTCTTCAATAAGTTTCCAGTTATTTTCAATACAAAATGCATTAAGCTACAAAATAGAGGACTTAAAACGGGTCATGAAGAAAAAGGATTATTTCACAAAGTTCTTGAGTGAAAATTTTAGATCAAGTCATGGTAGCGAGCTTATTAGAAAGTTTTGCAAGAATCATCATGCAGATATCGATTGCTTCGAACCATTCAGCGACTGCAATTGGAGTAAGACTTCTGATAGCACGTATCACAAAAGAATAAAAGCTTCAAACGTCACGGAAAGTGAAAAATTGACATGGGGTTTTATAAATGCTTCGATAAACCACAGGGCCTATTGGCTGTTCGCCAATTGCTATTTAAATAAGCCATATGGGGAAAATGTTGAAGCAGGTTCTGATAAAAGCCCTGATGCAGAATATGTAAAGGAAGAAGCAGAGCCAGTTAGGATTCACGATGCAGATGACACTAACAACACTATTTCCGATCATGATATCACGAAGAATATGAATACTTTAAAGCCTGATAATTCCAATGAAACTAACCAAGACGGCCAGAAGCCAAGAATTATTAGGAAAATAGGTATGGCCATCTCTCCTACGAAGAAGAAAAGAAAATTATGTAAATAGTTATAGGTTTATTAATACTATACTATGCTGTGCTGAAGCTTTTCCATCTATTTACAAGGATGCTTAATGCTCTGTTTTGGTTTTCATCCATTTCAGCCTTGTACAACACAGAAAGAGTCTTAGACCAAAATGCTATAAAACTAATAAGCTCATCATTATCATTAGGTATATCAATATGGATCGGCCTTTTCGATCTTTTATGTAATTCATCTTCTTCAAATGGTTTGAATCTTCCAGGGATCAGCTCGAAATACGACTGGAAAACTGGAAACCAAAATCTTATTAGGACACATGCACAATCTTTTAATGTGTTGATATCGTTAGTATCATAATCTCTAATTAATTCTAAGTCTTCACCATAGACACTCCTCATGCAATGATGGATCACCGAAAGAGTGAGGGTTTGCACCTCTTTATATATGGTTTTAGCCAATTCTAGTATATTGTCGTATTTTATATCGACAGATCCAGATTCAAATGTTGGGTTAGAAGTAGTCTGGGATGAGATGTGATAACTCTCGGGAACTGGGATAGGCGTGGTTACTCGTCGAGAGCTTTCACTACGAATCATCCCGGCTATCAACTCAGCTGACATGGTCTTTCTGTAACTTACAGTTAAGATATCATTTGAAAGCGCCTTAAGACAAAGATTTTTATCGTTGGATAAAAGAATTACTAATGAGTTCTCGAAATTTTCTTTAAAATACAAACAACAATCCAATATAGCGTCGTCTTGTATTGATGTAGTATCAATTCTTTGTCTTATTTTTTGGCCCTTTACAACACGACTACTCTTTGCCAAGGCAGAAAATATCCAGTCATTTGCCCATCGAGCCAAGTGACCTATGGATTTATCAGAAATTGTTTCGTCTTGCTCGTTTGTCGCTTCTCGTGTAGATTTCTTCAATCCATCCAATTCTCTCATCACCGCTATTGGTATTATTATTTGAAAACCATACTCCTCTCCCATTTCACTCAACCGATCTACAATATTTAGATGTGATAAAATGAAATTTGTATCCACAACTAAATAGGGAATGGCACTTTCATAAATAACAGGTTGTAAGTCATCTTCAATTTCCATTGAATCAGCATAGTCAAAATTACCAGAGCTTCTAGTGTTTTTCACATAGTCAGATATTAAATCTACTTCTTTATCATCATCCATTGGGATCATTTCGATATCTTGAATACCATCATTTGAACTGGCGTATTTATGATTCTCCACTGCATCATTGATTCTATTCTCTATAGTTCTAATTGTATAATTAATAGCTTTTTTTGGTCTCTTATCCTCCACTGTAATCGTTCTACGTTGATCAGATCTACTCAAACCATCAGGGGCATACTTTGATGGTAATGACATTGTATTAGATGAGCCATTACTTCAAAACATAATAACTAATTTATTTGATACATATACTGCATACGGCCTGATAAGAGTAACAGAGTAGGATAATGTGATGATTAGTTTTATTTGTGTATATATGCAATATGTGATGAGATAAACAATAAATAACCAGAGACAGAGATCGCTTATTATTGGCTTAAGTCAAATAATTTCTAGTATGAATTCAAATAAGCTGACAAATAAGCTCATGAATAAAATAATGATGATCATCCAAGTGATTCTATTAGTATTCTTTTCGTTCATACTATCACTAACAATATCCAGGAATTCCAAGAAAACTTTACATCTGTCGTTCAATACTTGTACTCTTTGGTCAATTTCTAAATATTCCCGGATAGCATTATAAAGAGGATGCAAAGCAGGCTCAAAAGACCAAAAGAAATCTGGAGTATCAAGAATAGAACTCGAAAGATTCACATCTACCCTTAGCTTGAATAGTTTACCCGATTTCTTCATGAGTTGGGTTCGTTTCAAACCCAAGCTACCAGTGAGTGCCAATTTTTTAGGAAGTTTTGATATCAGTTGCAACAGATTCACCATTCTACTCTCAAAGAGACAAAGTTTGGTCAGTTGCGCAATTGCATGGGACATGGTAAGCTTGATTAAGTGATCTTCTGAACGCAAGGTTATCATGTCATTATAAATTCTAGGCCTGTGAATCTGGTTGTCATATTCAAAATGAAACTCTTCGGTTTCAATATCTTGTTCATCTATTGGTTTAATTAACAATGGGTCTGGCTGGTTAGAAGCAAACGCCAAATCAGCCAAAATGTTCTTTTCGTGGATCTCTGAAAAATTCCAAAAGACCACAATTCCATACTCAAAAATAAACATTTCTGCATGATGTTTAGATATTTCCACTTGTTGATTTATTAATTCATGATTATCTGATTTGGAGTTTACGCCAATATGCTTCTGAGAATTTTCTTTATCTTCCGGAGATTCGTTGCTCAGTTCAGAATGGTGATGAAGGTCTTCTTCATTTTCGTCTAGGGGTGGAGCAAAGAATTGAGGTTCTGACGGATCAAATGGAGTATTCTCAAACGCCTCTAATTCTGGATCCATAGAGTAGTTGTTTGCATCTTCTAGAGTCTCTACCCCCGAGTAATATTCGTATAAATGATCGGTTTGTTCTGTTTTATTAATTAATTTTTCCATATACCGCTTGTTTGGAAGCAATTTTGCCGTGTTATTAGACTTAACTCGATAACTGTCGGTCCCAGGTAATAAAGGGAGGGCATATGGTACATATATGGCCTCATCGTAGATACGGGGTTTAACTTCATGATTTACTTTGAGAAACTTCGTCACAGCGTCCAAATTAAATTGTTCACAAATGAAATATGCCGTCATACGACTGAATTCATGGGCCCTTTTCTCCTTAGGCATTAATTCAGCACGAGATCTTTGTATCTGTGATTGTAAATCGGTATTAATACTAGTTTGTTGCATCATCGGTGGGAAATGAGGAGGCGAGGAAGAGTTAGCCCTTTGCTGTTCCGGAATCAAAACCAATTTTTGAGATGTTTTGGAAGTCCTTGATGGTAAAGATTGTGATAGTTTGGGGATGCTTCTTATGTTCTTTCTCGAAGTAGCATTTTCAGCGAAAAGCGACAGTTGTTGCATATGTCCCAGCATACCTTTCAGGGGCGACAATGAACGACTAGGGGATCTGCTAGGGGCTAATGTATTGCTATTGGAACCAACTGGTGGCATCCTGCTTTGTCCTGAGGGAATATCACTAGAATTACTAAGAAGCTTATCAACTGAGATATCGGTGAACTTGTTCACTCGGGACGCTAATCGTCTATGCAATGATAAATTTTGATAATGACCGGGGACATTCTGGGAGTTTTGCTGCTGTTGCTGTTTTCTGTAGTTATGACCAGCAAATGGAGCCCTAGCACCCCTTACAGAATTGGTTCTAGCATCAGTTACTAAGATTGATGGCGATCTCTTAGCCGTAGGTCGTGCTAATTCTCCCACTGAAGTTTCAGTATTATGATTTGTACCCTTCTTCATAATATTCGCCTTCTTAAGCGTTATAAACTATCAATTTGAATCAATATTCTTCTTGTTTCTTAAGTGTGTTATACATATATAATATAACGAGAGATGCGGTAGAGCTCGTACCAAAACAAATCACGTGACCGATTTTCAAGTTTGGCGGCTAGCCAAAAAATTTGTCAAATTGATGGATAGGTTATAGGGAATATAAGGCGAAATATACTCGACGAACAATTAGTTAGGATGTCCTATAGCTTAACTATTGCCGCTAGTGCACAATTTGTTGCCTACCCAGCTTTGATTGCTGCAGCATTTGTTAATGTTAGCGACTCAGAAGTGTCTATTCCAATTGAATTTGTTGATGCTAAATCAGTTGATACTGCCGCCGCTAATGTTGCAGTCAAGTTAACCACTCCAGAAGGTACCCAAATTACTGACCAAGCTGAAGTTTTGAACCATTTTACTGAAAAGTTCCCAGAAATATTGGCTGGTAAGGCTGAATCTGAAGCTTGGGTTAAGTTTGGTTTGGAAAAGCTTTACGTCAAGAACTTTAAAGAGTTAGCTCTTGATTTAGAAAAATTAGACGCCCACTTTAACTTGAGAACCTTTACTGTTGGTTTCAACTACACTGTCGCCGATGTTGCTCTTTGGGGTGTTTTGAGAGCCAATGTCTTGATGAAGTCTGTTATCAAGAATGAGGTCTACCCAAATGTCTCTAGATGGTATAACTTGTTAGCTGAAGACAAGAGGTTTGAACACACTACTGAATTGATGACCAAGTCCGTCAATGAGATCAGAAAGGCCGCCAAAGCTTCCAAGAACGGTGGTAAGAAGGAAACCCACAAGGCTAACTTCGAAATTGATCTTCCAAATGCTGAAGTTGGTAAGGTTGTTACTCGTTTCCCACCTGAACCTTCTGGATACCTCCACATTGGACATGCCAAGGCCGCTATTTTAAACGAATACTTTGCTCATGCTTACAAGGGTAAGTTGATTATTAGATTCGATGATACCAACCCAACCAAGGAAAAGGTCGAATTCCAAGACTCCATCATTGAAGATTTAGCCTTATTGGGTGTCAAGGGTGACAAAATCACCTACTCTTCTGATTACTTTGAACAAATGTACGAATTAGCCATTCAATTAATCAAGGAAGGTAAGGCATACTGTGACGACACTCCATTAGAACAAATGAGGGCTGAAAGAATGGACGGTATTGCTTCTGGTAGAAGAGACAGAACTGTCGAAGAAAACATGAGAGTTTTTACTGAAGAAATGAAGAATGGTACTGAAGAAGGTTTAAAGAACTGTTTAAGAGCCAAGATTGACTACGCTGCATTGAATAAGACATTAAGAGACCCAACCATTTACAGATGTAACTTAACTCCACATCACAGAACTGGTGACAAATGGAAAATGTACCCAATCTACGATTTCTGTGTCCCAATTGTTGATTCTCTCGAAGGCGTTACTCACGCTTTAAGAACCAATGAATACAGAGACCGTAACCCACAGTACGAATGGTTTTTAGAAAACTTAGGTTTACGTAAGGTCAACATTTGGGATTTCGGTAGAGTTAACTTCGTCAGAACCTTGTTATCCAAGAGAAAATTACAATGGTTTGTTGACAAGAACATTGTTGCAAACTGGGATGACCCAAGATTCCCAACAGTAAGAGGTGTTAGAAGAAGAGGTATGACCGTTGAAGGTTTAAGAAACTTCATCATTTCCCAAGGTCCTTCTAAGAATGTTATTAACTTAGACTGGTCTGTCATCTGGGCCCTTAACAAGAAAATCATTGACCCAGTTGCTCCAAGATTCACTGCTGTTGTTTCCAAGAATGCTGTTCAAGTTAAGTTATTGAACGGTCCAGCTGAAAATTACTCTGAAGAAAAACCAAAGCATAAGAAGAATCCAGAAGTCGGTATGAAGAAGGTCTGGTACTCCAGTAACGTCTTAATTGACCAAGAAGATGCTGAAGGTTTGGAAGAGAACGAAGAAGTAACCTTCATGGACTGGGGTAATGTCATCATTTCCAAGGTTATCAAGGAAGACAATGTTGTCAAGTCTATTGAAGCAAACTTACATTTAGAAGGTGATTTCCGTAAAACTTCCAAGAAACTCACTTGGTTAGCTGATACCAAAGACAGGGTCAATGTCGAATTAATTGATTTCGACCACTTGATCACCAAGGACAAGTTGGAAGAAGGTGATGATTTCACCAACTTCCTTACCCCAGAAACCGAATTCCACACTGATGCCTACGCCGATGTTAACATTGGTGATTTAAAGAAGGGTGACATTATTCAATTCGAGAGAAAGGGTTACTACAGAGTTGATGTTCCATATGAAGTCGGTAAGAAGGTTGTTTTATTTACTATTCCTGATGGTAAGACTATTTCTAAGTATGGTGCCAAGAAGTAATTTATGTAAGACTGTACCTAGACCCACCAATATACGATAGTTATATTCATTAATATGTGTAGAACCATTCACGACAGTTTTCGCAGCTATAGAGGTGTGATTTCCATGGTGCAAGACACTATACCTACGTAAAACTACCATTTCAGTATGACTAAAGTTCTTTTTATCTAAAATATCCTGTCTTCTTCCCCAGATCCACCCCCCTTACCCCTATTTACAATGAAGGTATAACGATTGTTTAATAGTCATCGCTATTGTTTATTATATAATCAACATTAGCAATAATAAAAAATTTAGTGACACAAACTTCTCTAGAAAATATTTATATAACCTTAAGTTCGATTTGGGAACATTCTTGTAACATCTTAAGTGTGACTTTGGAAGTTTATATATGACAAAAATAATATTTGAACAGTTGATAAACTTGAAATTTTCGATGAATGGAACCTACGATAAAAAATAAGAAATTATAGTATTCAATGATAAACCATACTATCAAAAGTAATGATCCAATGGAGATGCATCCAATACAGAGCTGTAGAGGTGATGAAATACCACTAATAGAGACAACAAAATTTTCTGTTTTAGGTAAAGACTATCGGAAATTGGCCAGTGTGCCAATGTTTGAGAGTGATAATGGAATAGTTTTTAGGGGAACTGATAAGGAGCAGACGAAAGTAGTGGTAATTAAGATTTTGAAGAGATCCAAGACTTTAAGCGATACTGCTTATCGCAGATGTGTAATCAATGAATACAAGAATGTTGCATCGTGCACTAATAGAAACATTGCAGAAGTGTATGATCTAGCTAGTTTGGAATCAGGTGAATTTTCTATCATTATGCCCTACTATGAACATGGTGATCTTCTTACTCATTTGAGCAGATTAAGAACGGAAAACATATCAATAGATTCATCTTTGAAGGACTCGATATTTAAGCAGATAGTTAAAGGAGTCCATTATTTGCATAAGTCCGAAATTGCCCATAGAGATCTCAAGCCAGAAAATTTTCTTATTGATTCAAAGGGAATAATCAAGATTTCAGATTTTGGTTACAGTGTCAATTTAAATTCTTCACTGAGTGATCTTTGTTGTGATTTAAATGTATGTCGAGGAACAAATAGTTTCAAAGCACCAGAATTATTTGAAATTGAAAAATCATTGAAAGATATTACTTCTTTTGAAGACGCAAAGTGTCTATTGGACTTCAAAGCTATAGATTGTTGGTCACTAGGTATAATATATTTGAATATAATTTTAATGACCATGCCCTGGCAAAATGCCAATGTTGAGGATCTGAACAACTGGAATTACATCAAATATAAAGAGAATTATATATATGATGACAAAGACTTGATGGGTCTAGTTAGAAAACTTGAGGATAAACATTACAGTTTTAAATTGAATCCTTCTTTGAAATTATTTAGCCAATTGCATTATGATTCAAGGTTTTTCATATTTAAATTACTTAATCCTAAAAGCATGAAACGAATTAATACTAATGATTTATTAGAGTCAAACTGGCTCTCCCAAGTTTATGCGGATCTGAAGTTACTTGTTTCCAACAAATTATCGAAGAAGTAGTTATTTAATCTTAGAACTTTGTTTATTTATTGCAGGTGGCCATCAGAGTCCCAGAAATCTGATTTGCATAATTCAATTAAATAGTCAATATCAATTTCAATGGCATCACATTCATCTGGAGGCTTAAACCCAGTAATTTCCTTTCCATAACTTCTCTTTGCAGCAGTCTGAGTTCCAACAGAAACAGTTTCCCTAACATCCAATTCATTTTTCTTCTTTTCAGCTTTATTCTTAAAACCACCAGCATTAAGATTGCTGTTACCGTTGCCATTATTTACTACTGGCAAGTTTTTCAAAACTGTAGTATTCTTCAAGTTGTTTTTCTTCTTTATATCTACTGTATTTGATTTTGGCTTGTTAGAGGTGCCCCATAACAAATCTCTCCTATTAGAAGTAGTGTTCTTTACTGTCATAGTATAATAGATCTGATGTAAAGAGTCAAGTTTATTAAAAATAATTAGATATTGAATTTAGAATATCTCTTAAATGTTGCAAAACACTTCTCCTGCATCGTAGTTTAGATATCAGCTACAGAATATATTAACGAGTTGTTTTAAAAATTAACGTAAATACAAAATGATGAAAGAAATAATGCCATATAAACGTTTAATCATTTGTTAAA
This sequence comes from Schwanniomyces pseudopolymorphus, assembly GCA_030583345.1. NCBI lineage: Eukaryota > Fungi > Ascomycota > Pichiomycetes > Serinales > Debaryomycetaceae > Schwanniomyces > Schwanniomyces pseudopolymorphus. The sequence goes on along the minus strand of JAJMIA010000008.1, from coordinate 263,893 downwards.
ACATTTAATAATAATCAACAAAAACAATTAAAATTATCACATTGAACCACAATTTAAGGATAATGCAGGATAATTAGAATAAAAAAAAAACAAAATGAATGAGATGAGAAATAGAAGAGGTAATGTTAATTTGGAACCTTTTGAGTATCAATGCCTAATGCCATATTGGATGAAAATCACTTCTGATGGTAATTCAGGTAACCGTAGTTTCCAACACCATTACCATTATTGGTTGAGTTAGAGTTAGATGCAGAAACTTGGTTAGTAGAAGATCTTCTAGGATTACCAGGTCCTCTAACACCCAATGGGTTTTTAGAAAAGGATAATCTAATTCCCCCTTTACCGTTACCACCATTAGGTCTTGGTAATGCTCTACCATATAATTCAGCAAGTGCTCTAGTTGCATGAGCAACATCTTCAAACTCAACAAAACACATTGGACCATGGTTATGGCTATTACTATTACTTGAACTAGACAGCGACAGATTCTTCGTACGGAAGGACAAACGACGGAATCCTTTTTGTGGTGAGAAAAGGGAACGAAGCTCGGCCTCAGTTGCATCTGGCGGAAGGTTACCTACATATAATGTATTGCACGGTGGGTTTTGGTCAGCAGGATTAGCCGGAGGAGGAACTCTTGATAATAATGACAAATCAGGAACATCCTTAGTTGCAGATGTCTTTGCTGAACCAGATGAGGAGAACGAATTTTGGTTAACGGATGTACTCTGAGCGCCAGAAGATTGGTTTTGTTGTGGAGCAGCTGCTTGAATTGGTGCTGGTTGAGATGATTGGCCAATATTCTGATTAGTTGTATTTGATGGTTGAGAAACAGAATTATTGGATGTCTGTTGATTGATGCTAACAGAATTTTGATTTGGAATGTTCATTTGTCCCATTGATTGTTGGCCATTAGAAGAAGTTTGAGCTCCAGCTGACTGCTGTTGGGAATTTGGTTGTTGAGACCCTAATAATGTCGATGCGGTAGTCAGATTAGGAATTGAGTGCAACGGGTTGTTGAAAAATGCAGATGATGTTCTCCTACGGTCAGACGAAGGATTGGCAACCAGAGCACCAGAAGTACTAGACCAGTCAAATGCACTGTGTGTATTTGTGCTAATCCCCGGTGTTTGAGGAGCCGAATTAATAGGTAAAGCGCTGTTACTGGAGTTCCATGGATCTCTAACAAGATTTTGGTACTCTCTAGCATCATTCTGCGACTCCATCATCAACAAGGATTTTCCTGTTAAATCACTTAAATCAATACCACCAGAAGTGGTAGGAACACTTCCATTAGGGGTACCAAAAGGATCGCTGAATACGAATCTGGATCTTTGATTACCCATGGATTGTCTCTTTTGGTAATTATCAAATCCTTGAATGTTTCCAGTATTGGATACATTAGCGGATGATGCAGAAGTTGGAGGATTGGCTTGGATACCTGGTGGACTAACATTAGAGTTGGACAATCTTAAGGAGCCAAAGGCATTGGCAACTGAGTTTGGGGAATTGATTGGTAAGTTTTCATATTCTACCTTAACTGGTCCAAATTCATTACCAAAAATAAACTTACCATCTAATAATTTACCAGTGGTGATACATGTATTAACACTTTTGAAATATGCAAAAACTTGGAAATCTTTCATTTCAATATTGGCAATCTCATCAATTACCAAAGAAAATATTATATTTGCTTCTCTTTGAGTTAAGTCTGATGGGATATTCGATAATTTTAACATTGTGGATGATGGTGATGTTGGGAAGTTATTGCTAATACTGGTAATGGAACCAGTATTCATTAATGAGCCATTTGATGTTCCTGAAGCAGGAAATTGATTTATGGTTTCGGACGCCATGATTATAAATATGTGCTATTATATGCTTCGATGTGTACGTATGAGTGGATGGATAAATAAATGCTAAAACTTTCACTAAGGTTTCACCAATTGTAGGTACTTCTTAACTATTGTTCTTTTAAAATGACGCTTGGTAATGCAAATATATTATGATTATTACAAATGTTTCGTCGTTTGTAGTTTAACGCAGGCCCTAATGCTTTTATTTGTTATTTCTGTTGAACCCACTGTCTAAACTTTAGTAAATCTCACTGAATATTAGGTTCAATCGCTAAAACTTCTGTCGAATAAACTATTGCCTCTTATATGACTATTGGATACAATGGACAATGAAATGAAAATAAAAATGAAGAGTTCTAACGAATTGAAAATTCCTGAATCGGATGTACTCTGGATTAGTTAAAACTTATTCTTCTCTATGGATATGTCACTATTATAACTGCCAAACAGATTTGCAAGTATACTAGATGTACTATAAATGCTGAATTAAATTATTTGTTATGAATGTTTTAATTAATTTTCTGTTAAACTGTTAGACACAAAGGCAACTGCTTTTACTTGTCATACGAAAAAAAAAAAAACCGGAAATGACACTAGTACCGTTTTCCAATTGTCAATTTCGAAAAACAGTACCGCTGGGATTCTCGACCGGAATACTGACCGATGGACCAATAAGAAGGGTGTGTCTAGAGTTACGGTATTTATAAAAGTCGGTATTCTGAAAATTACGCATACAGCATATCACATGACACAGCACGTGTGTAATATAATGTATTACCCGGACGAAGCCGAGAAGTTTCTTATACGGTAAAGACTTTTTTGTATCCATTATAATATGCTCCGTTATACGCACGACTTCCAATTAGCGACATAAGCGATGATGGGATTTACAATGAACTGCCCCAATTGTAGATTTCAACATTGACAAAAAATAGTATTAGTCTGATTGAATGTTCACCTACTCAATGTAGTCGATAGAGTTTTTAGTGGCAAATAGGTGGGAAATCTTGGACGCGATTTGCAAAATGCAATATGCATTAGTTATGCATAGTTCAAGACGTTGAGCATAGTACTGCTTTTTTTGCATGCCAGTAAGTCGGAAGTCTTTGCTGATTTAGTGGCGAATCCAGAGAATGAGCTGTATATGTGGAAATGTCGTCCGCGAGGAATGTCCTGTATTTAAAATTTGAGTATTGAGTCTTCGGATTTTTAACAGCCATATAGATCATATTTGAAGTCAATGTTAATAATATTCTGTGTATATAAAGCAGAGGAAAATTTACATAAGATTGTACTCTTTTTTTTTTTTACGAAAATGATCGTAAAATAAGAATTGTGTAACTTTAGTTAGTTAGACTGTAGCAAAACCCCACTCGGGCAATATTTAATATCATAAACCATTATAATATAATATTGTCTTGCATTTTAATTGACGAGGATTAGGACTAGCATAGAAATAACGATGAAAAATACGAAGTTAACCAATGATAAAGGACCTTAAAATAAGTCTGTCATTGATCTTTTATAGAAGCCAATTCCTTTTGATATATTATGAGCTATTATATTGATTGAGATAAAGCACGTAGCAAAATCAACTGAACCACGAAACCAATAATAATAGTAGGGTACTCATCTTTTTATTCTTAATAAAACTTATAAAAATGACAATTGTAGACCCGACGATAAGAAACCACTAACTATAAAGAAAATAAATTCACCAAATATATTGACTGGGGATATGTGTTGACTGGGGATATGTGTTGATTCCTTTCAGTAATTTCCCGTATGAAATGTAGATTGATGTGGCTACAAATACGGGTACAATAATAACTTGCACAGTCTGACTACCATTCTCCTTGGTATAACCTGTTATTTCTAAGATTCCACATACGGCAAGCCAAATCATACCATAATATCTATGTAAGAAGACCACCATGAATGATCGTAATAATTTTGAATGTAATGAAAATGAGCATCATTGTATCAATTGAATCTTTGATACTATCTGACATGATATTATATCTCAGGATTATTTAAAATCCATATCCATTTGTTAAATAGTCTATCTTATTATCTTTCCATGAACTTTAATATATATTTAAACTGGAAGCTTGTGTTTGTTCCATTCCATAAAAGCAAAGTCCATAAGAACATAAGAGAAAGAATTCTGGCAAAAAAATCTGATCCTTTAAAAGCGCCTTTATGTATATACATTAACCCAGAGTGGAACGAATATGTACTAAAAATAGAGCACATCGGATGGAAAAATATAAAAAGCAAAAATACTGTGCTCTCAGTTAATATATTTCATCATAAGAAGAGGAAATGCAAAATCTTTCGTACCGTATAACCAATAATTGAAGCTATCAACTTGGGTTGAATTATTTTTAAACCTTTTTTGGTGATAACGGTTATTCATTCACAATGAGTTTAAGTTTACCAGTAAATTGCAACTGACTTTCTTAGGGAATATCTTCTAAGGCTTAGATAAGTGCTAACCCCTAACTCCCTATTTTACTATTTCAAACAATAGAATTATTTCTTGTTTCAAATTTACTAGTCGCGACGGAACTATAATCTTAGTAAATTGTTCTGAAAAGCTTTCAACAGGAAATAATGCCTTAAGTTTTACTGGATTACATTTTGCAGCTCAGTGGAAGCTCGGAACCTAGTTGCAAAATCTATTTTTAGTTACCGTACAGCCTCCTATATATATTTAGAACACAGAAGGATTGTTCAGATATATATGTTTAAAGCCATCCATGGGAACGCATAATGTTCTAAGGAAATAAATACGAACCCTATTAAATTATGGATAAATAAAAAAACATGTCGGATGGTATCTCAAGTTCAAAGGGAGCAGTGATGTTCTTTTTCATTGCATTCATAATTTTTACAGTCCTTCGGTGGTCTTCTTATATGGAAAAGATCATGGTATATGATTTGGTTTGTCGTAGTGGTATCTTAGAAATAACAGGTTGTACCAAGTAGAATGGTAGTCAGACTGTGCAGGTTATTATTGCACCCGTATTTTTAGCCGCATCAATTTACATTTCATACGGGAAATTACTTAAAGGAAACAAGGTAGAACATATATCCCCAGTTAACATATTTGGTCAATCCATATTCTTTATAGCGGGTGATATCTTAGCGTTTGGATTACAAGTATCTGGTATTGTTATTGGTTTAATTAAAAATGAAAAGTTGGGTAGAGCATTAGTTATTGTTGGTTTCGTTATTCAATTACTTTGGTTTACGTGCTTTCTTGCAATGATTATAGTAGCTCATAAGAGATCAAGTGGAATTGGCTTTTATAATACACAGAAAAAATATCAATGGCAGACTTATTTTAAGGTTCTCTATGTGGTTTGTGTTTTATTTTCCATTAGAATTATATTCAGAACGATCGAGTATGCTCAAGAATGGGGTGGTTATATCTTTCTGCATGCAGTTTTCTCATTCATTTTTGATGGTGCTACATCACTTTTAATTATGGTAGTCTTAAGTGTATATTACCCAGCATTTTTTATCCCCAGAAAAACTAAAAAAGATGAAGAAAAAAACAAAATGAGAGATGCTGATATTTGAACAAAAGTAGATTCCATACCGGTATAACGTATTCATGCTACATCATAATTTACTATAACCTTGATTAAATTAATCAAAAGTTAGTCAATAGTGTAATATATTCATTTCTCTAATTTATACATATAATTCATCATTAAGCTTTATTCAGAATGAGTGGAATACAAAAGACCCAAGACTTTATAATTTTTGATCAAAAGAACATGTGGTACGTAAAACATTTGATAAAATTTAGTATATTGATATTTGTTATAGTATTTCATTGAAGCTAGATAAAATCACTTTCTGACTTGTCGCGATCAATCAAAAAATTTCCACGACATTTATTGATCGATAACCAATTCTAAACTTTGTAGGAGACATTTTAGGATACACGTATTGATTGAACTAGGTAATAAGATATTGATCATGACAGACAATATCAAAGAGGGCCAGAAATATGTAAACGCTAGAAGTTTAGAATATTTAGTACAAGAGTTGATTCCAATGTCAATTAGAGTATCCGATCGTTTGCAAGAAACCAAAGGGAATGAAGAAACAACTACATCTGAAGAAACCAGGATTAATGACCTTCTTTCTAAAGTTGAAAACGATTTTCCAGGAAGTATTAATATTTTTGAATCGAGTTTATTAACTATTGATGATACTACTATACGAATTGAAAATTGTGGCTACAATTTAGGTTTAAAACTTGCGGAAGTTTTGATGTACAAAACATCTATCACAGCTAGCAGTAGGATCGTTGATATTCTCGATATCATGAAGTTTGTTTGCAGAGATGTTTGGCGATGTTTATATGGAAATCAAATGGATAGTTTGAGAACTAATCATAGAGGTACTTTTGTTTTGGTTGTCAATAACTACAGTTTGATACTGAAAATGTGCAGTGCCAAGGGTCCATCAGATACTCTTAAAAAAGCAGAAAGTTATTTGTGGTTTCCATGTGGTATAATAAGAGGAATACTCGCTAGTTTTGGTGTAGAAGGAAACGTGATAGCTGAGATAACACAATTTCCAGCTGTTACTTTTAATATTCATACCCTGATAAATAATTAAGAGAGAAGAATATAAAATAGCATTAAATAGCATTTAAATAGCATTAACATAAAGGTATGAAAATTAACTAAGCTGTCAATATGGAAATCCTGATGTGTATTTCTATTACATGTGGTTTTGTGTAGTTATCAGAATTTGAAAGATTCACATTTGCCATATACACAATATTTAAAATAGTATATATACATGTACAAAAGGTGGAAGGCATATAATGCTGTGAGTGCAAATGTATTTAAAAGGTTTAATACTACTCTGGTACAAAATCAAGGTAGAGTTTTAAAATATTTTGAATCTCTTCCGAAGTCTATATCACTGACACCGTTAAATTTTTCATTCGAAGAGTATGATATAAACGAAAGAGCTGCTAACAATATATTTAAATTCAAAAATGATTCTATAGTATTCTTAAACCTTTTTGTACAAACAGTATTAAGAAATGATTTTCACAAGGCAAAAGACATGTTGAATAAATTTGTGGATAAAGTTCGGAACAATTTCACGCTCAACAATATAAATATGTACTATTCATGTTTACTGATTTTAGTTTTGCATACGTTACAGGTATCCTCTAATGTGACAATATTTGATTTGAAGGATTTAATAGATGATTTTCTACGAGTTGAAAATATTAAAAAGGTAGACTTGCCGACTGAGATAAACGAACATAGAGAGAGAATCAAAATAAATTTTACTATTTGCTTAATCCATATATTTCAGAATAACCATAGATCTAAAGATATAATATCTAATAATATTTCACGGTATATAATCAAAATTATCGAAACATTCAACTTAACACAGGAAAGTTTATCTGAAGGTATTGAGAGCGATGAAGACTATAACTATGTTGCAAAATTGATAAATTTTAAAGAAAGAAAAAATAACCCAACTATTGAATCTTCTGATAAAGTTTCTAGAACGTCAATTCAAAATTATAAAGATCCAATGGGATTTGTGAGTTTTGATAATATTTGCAAATATATATCAGATTGTCGGTATGACGTTTATGATGAAAATTGTGAACTTCCAATGTATGAAATTTATGATTCGCTAAGCTCATCCGAGTCTAAAGAATTTATAAATAACTACATGGTCTTTAATAAGTATAAAGAACTAAATTTGGAAGAAAATTGTATAAATTTAGTAGAGAATCTTGATATTAAAACAAATAATAACAAATCTCAGTTATTTAGTTATTCGAAATTAACTCAGAACCATTCTGAAATTATTAGTTTGTGGGTTAATAAATCTTCGGAAGAACTAACCACTAGAATTAATTCAATTGATTTAGAACAGGAATTCCGAAAAGAGACAACAATAAATCTAGAAAAGGTTATACTCAGTAAATCGAAGATTCTATTGAATATGATTCCTAAAAGAGTATTACTGACGTTAATAATTTCACATTTAATATCAGAAACTATCTCGGCGGAAAGTGGTCAATCTAGACTAATTGATTTAGCTAGTTCTATTTATTTATCTATCAAAAGATTAATTTGGAGAGACTCCAAATACAAGCATATCCTCGAAAATATTGATGGGTACTTTAATGAGGAATTTGGTATTCAACTAACGTCAACATTACTAAAAATTGTTATTGAACAATGTAAAATTCCCGATTCTCTCATAAATATGAACACATTTCAGAGATCCTTTGCATTAGTTGACGAGCTTAATGATAATGAACTCAACTACTTTTTCACTAAAGTTGATAATTCATATCCTGGATTTCAGTGGAGTATACATTCTAATATAATTAATAGAACGTATAAAAAAGTTGGTACTGTGCAGATACACCCTTTTTTTATTGAAGAATTCAAATATTTGAAATCATTAACTGTTAGTAAATCTTTATATTTCCCTATGTTATATCCTCCGAAATCATGGGTTTCACCAAAAATTGGAGGATATTTAAAAGATTTAAATCCTATAGCCAAGTCTTCTGATATACAAACAACTCTATATTATTTGAATAAGGCACATAAGACTGGACAATTAGATCCCTTATACAATTCTCTAAATGTATTGGGATCAACTGCATGGGCTATTAATAAAAATATTTTGAAAGTGTTTAATTCGGTAATGGAAAATGATAATGGGTTTTTAAGAATACCTCCAAATCTTAGATCGCTTAAAATTGATAAGCCAACGATCCCAGATTTGAAGGACTTTTCGAATGAAACATATTTCAAAAAAGCATTATATAGATTTAAAGCGGAATCAAAATCTGCTATTCAAAAATTCCATAATTTGAAAAGTCAAAGAATTGAATTTAATATGCTTCAACAAATGGCTAACGCATATGGGAAAAACGGAGATATGCTCTATTTACCGCATAGTGTAGATTTTAGAGGTAGAGCCTATCCAATGGTTTCACTATTAACACATTACCAGAGTGACTTAGTTAGATCATTATTGATGTTTTGGTATGCCAAACCTTTAGGTCCTGAAGGATTTAATTGGATTAAGTATCAATTGGCTGGTGTTTATGGAATGGATAAATTACCCTATAATGAACGGTTATTGTTCGTTGAGAAAAATCTTGATTTGATCATTGATTCAGCTAAAAATCCATTAAATGGTAAACTGTGGTGGAAATATGGAGAAAACCCGTGGCAAACGTTATCACTTTGTTACGAAATTGAAAATATTTTGAACTATACGAAGAATGGAGGAGATCTAGAAAAGTATATTTGTAGAATTCCTATTCATCAAGATGGTTCGTGTAATGGTCTACAACATTATGCTGCACTTGGGAAGGATAAAGAAGGTGGCGTGTCTGTGAATTTGATTGCCAAATATTCTAAAGTATCTACACCTATTCGTGGAGATGTCTATTCAGACGTTTTAGATATTGTGAAATTGAAAGTATTGGAAGATTTAGATAATAAGAATAGTGATAATAATTCATTAGCAAAAGTTGCATTACCTATATTGAGTAGGAAATTAATTAAGCAAACAGTGATGACTACGGTATATGGCGTAACCGCCTTTGGTGGAGCTGCACAAATACAGGAAAGAATTAATGATCTTATTCTGAAAAGTAACATATTGCAAGATAATAGCCTTAATATAGATGAAATTTTACAATTCCAAGGGAGAGTGGCAAGCTATCTTTCTAGATTAGTTTTAGACTCTGTTACCGAACTATTTGGTGGTGCTAAGTTAATCCAAGACTGGTTATCTAATAATTGCTTCAGAATTATAAATTGTTTTGACTATTCTACTGTTCAATATGCAAAAACTGTACATAATAAAAATTTTGACTTTTTTAAACCACTTTTATACAAGCCAATGATGTGGACAACGCTTTCTGGATTCCCTGTAATCCAGTTATACAAAAATACAAGAAGTTCATCGATTGAAACACCTTACCAACGGCTACTGTTCAATAAACCAAATAAATTTGCAACAATTAACACTAGAAAACAAATGAATGCAATAGCACCCAATTTTATACATTCAATAGATTCGTTGCATATGTTGATGACTTGTCTTAGTGCATTTAAAAATGACATCACATTTGTATCTGTTCATGACTCTTTTTGGACCTACCCTAGGGATGTTCATAATTTATCCAAAATTATTCGAGAGGAATTTGTGAAATTGCACAATACTAGAGTCATAGAAAATATGTATTATGATTTATGCTATACGACACAGAGTTCATTCCAATTAGTTTGGATTGAAAATAATGAAAATGAAGAACTATTAAATAAGTTGCAATTAGTAAGAAATAATTATTTAAAAAATGGAGCTATACCCGATTTGAATTTAAATTCAATCCTTAATTATGAATTGGAATTCCAAACAGAGAACAGAAAAAATATGATTAGTGAACTTATTGAAACTTTTAAGCCAAAATTATACTTTCGATCCAGAAAGAGTTCATTATTACTAGAAATTTATAACGATGAAAGCAATCAAGCAGAAAATTTCAAGAAGTTGTCAAAATCTAAATTTACACCATTTTTAGTCCCCGTTAAAATATTACAACCTCCTCCAACGGGAGACCTTGATATAAATGAAGTAAGAAATAGTACTTACTTTTTTTCATAAACCTAACATAATACAATGTATATTAATTATTCGTTTTCATCAATCATTTTTTGTAATTTTCCAAAAATCTTGTCTCTATGAATTGCCATCTCATCATCTTTGTCAGTTTCAAAGAAATAATTCCTTTGAAATTCTTCGTTATCTGACTCGTTGTAATTATCTTCTGCCAAAAAATTTATATCTTCATTATCAAATTCTTCACCATATATATCATCATAAAGGTCATCAAATTGATTTTGGATATTTATATTGGTCTTTATTTTCATATATTGCTCATCATCAACTTCGCCTGCTTGATCAAAATTTAAATTTTCAGCTTCTTCCTCTATTTCATTGCTATAAGTATCGCTATATAATCCAGCATCCTCATCGCTAGGATAATCATTTTGATAGAACCCTTCCGAATTTGAATCTTCGTCATCAGATAATGCATCCTTTTTAGAATCATCAGAGAAATTGAAATTATTCTCCTCGTCATCAAAATATCTGATATAACCAATTTGGGTTTGAGGAAAATTATCGCTTGTCAATGGTTCCGAAGCGGATAGTTCATAAACATCGTATACATAATCTGAAGTTTCAGGATTCACTTCTGGTACATCGTGATGAGAAAATGATTTATTCCTATTACGTTTCTTTCTTTCTTTAACATCTCCTTCAACTTTTAATAAAGAATTAACCATGTCTGACAATTCATTTGGAATATAAACATTTTCTGCCGATTGTGTTTTAGGAATAATAAATTCACGAGCAATACTGTCCTTTATCCCATTCTCGAGAGGATTATCAGCAGCAGAAGCCTCAGATAAAATTGAGCTTATAACGGATTCATCTTTAACTGTATCTGTGTCATCTGTACGTGCTAATTCGAAGTAAAAATTACGAATCTTTGAAAGCTTCACATCGTCAGTTGGTGTACCTGGTGTTCTAGGAGAAGATGGTTTTGATCTCTTTGATCCCCTTCTATCCTCTAATATGAGTGCTTGAAGAGGATCCTGACCTCTCTTCCTTTTTATTCTAAGGATATTTGGTGGTTCATTTGGTATCATTGTATAGTTAATAGACAACAAATTAAGATCACTTATTCTCCATATTTCAATGCGGTTTTGGATGACACAAAACAAAGAAGCTTTTTCGCAGCTCTTGAAGGAACGAATGTAAACTTATTGCTTGTACCTAGTTGAAAAGATAGAATATAAATGAAAAAAGTCATTGTATACTTATTTAGCAGGTTAAACTGGGGCTTGAAAAAGATTTCAAACAGGATTATAGGAGTTTCTTTTGATCCTCAAAAAGATATTGTCTTGATCACAGGTGGTGTTTCAGGACTTGGTGAAGAAATATGCAAGAAGTTTTCTAATTCTGGTGCTAAGGTAATAGTATTGGATTTGATAGTTCCTCCAGACTCTGAAAAGGTGAATAATGTGAGTTATTATTCATGTGATGTAAGTGATCGAAAGCAAATCATAAGTACACAAACAAAGATCAAACAAGACATTGGCATTGTAACAATACTTATCAATAATGCAGGTATCACTTCAGGTAAACCCCTAGTAGATTTAAGCTATGATGAAATTGATAAAACAATTCAAATCAATTTACTTTCAAGTTTTTATACTATTAAAGCTTTTTTGCCTGATATGTTACAAATTCAAAGAGGTTACGTAGTAACAATTGCCTCGGTCTTGGGATATATGTCACCTGCAAGGTTAAGTGCATATGGGGCTTCAAAATCTGGTTTAATTGCTCTTCATGAATCTTTAACTTATGAAATTGGCCCCCCATCAACAAATCCGAATGGTGTCAAAACGTTACTCATTTGTCCAGGTCAATTGAAAACGACCATGTTTCAAGGAGTGAAAACACCATCATCAATACTTGCACCTGAATTAGAGCCTGTATATGTCGCTCTGAGTATTTATCGTGCCATTGATTTGGGAAGAAGAGGAGAAATCAAATTACCATTATATGGAAATTTACTTCCAATCTTTCGGTCTTTTCCATGGCCGTTCGTGGAAATTTTTAGGCATTTATCTGGAATTGATAAAAGCATGGAAAGGTTCAAGAATGAGGTTAGAGTCATCCCAAAAGAAAGTAGATCTATAGTTCAAATATCGCATAATTAACTTCATTAAATTCTACAATAATAGTATCAAATAAATCTATACAGTTTAATAATTTCACATTTCCATTAATCTAATCTATTTATACCAAGAGCTTACTCTTTAGACTCTCTTCAAGAATTGTCAATTTACTCTTATTGACTTTCTACACAAAATCATCAAGACTTAAATCTTTAGCTGACCAAACAAATATCTCTTCATCTTTATGGATCCTTATGGCCTTCTTAAATAAGTCAAACTTGAGAAGGCGGGTATTTTTAAGCGAATAATATTTCTTGTTGAATTCTGATGCTTGGATATAAAGATTTTCCAATTCATTGATTTTATAGAATTTAGAAATTTGTTCGCCGTCTAAATGAATGGTGAGAAAATCATGAGGATCTAATATTGTTACTGAATCATTATTTCTCTCTTTCTCATACAGTTGTTCTGTTAGTATTAGTTCTAGTGGTCGTATGAAAGGGTCAGACAATTCTACCTTATTCGTAATATAACTTTTTTCATATCTCTTAACACATGCATATGACCAGTCTTTCGGTATCACCGAATGAACGTAGGCCTCTACTTTATAAATTTTATTTTCATTTGGAAGATTAAGTTCTGCATTCAACTCCTTAAAAGTGTGTTGCCTGGTATTAAAAAACAATTCACCAGGATCCAGTTCTGGTGGGGATGAATTTGCATAATCATTACCAAAAAGAGTATCAGGAACTATATCATCTGATAACACCTCGTTCTTGACTTTTACCCCTGGTATTGCATCCTGAGTACTATATAACTGTTCTCCTTTCAATTGAGCAGGTTGTGGACTATTTGATACTTGTTGATTAGCTTGTATTAATTTTTCTCTACTTCTCGTCACATCGACATCAGCCCTTGTACTTTGTTGTACTTTCATTGCATTCAGAAGGTTTCTCTGAAATTCCTGGGGTATCCGTTTCTCGATTACTTCTCTGTTTTCAAGCAATATACTCTCAGGAAGTTCCATAATGTTCTTGTACAAATTTGACAAATGCGTACTATTGTCTACGGGACCAACATTTTTAATAACTTTCATTCTTGCCTCGATAGTATCATGGTATTTTTTTAAGGAGATTGTAAGCTTTACTACCCACATCTTTTGATAAACATTGTATTTTCTGGTAAATGCATCAAATTGTGAAGAAAGGTCTTGGAAAAAATGGAGTCCAGTGAGATCGCGATATGACTTGATTAATGAGTCTAATTTATCAGAAAAAACATCAATTCTTAGTATTTTATCATCTTGAATTGTCTTGTTACCTATATCTATTTCTTTGCTGTAATTTGGATTAGAAATATTTGGGTTGGAGGTGAAATCGGTAATAAATAATCTTAAAGGGCCTTTAGCAGGCATTTCCACATATAATACATAACAATACACATCAATAAATCCAAGCTGACTTGAGCTGTTCGTCAAAACATCAGGTAGTCCACAAATTGCCCTCTCTAGGTGTGACATACCTATGAATAACTAGGTGTTTGAGTTACAAGTACGCGCTAGAGTAGTAAATATATCAAAAATAAATTATAATATACAGTACATATTTTTTGTATTGATCACTAAGATCTGTAATCACCGTTAATTGTCACATATTCATGACTGAGATCACAAGTCCAGAAAGTAGCTGATTCTCCACCATTCGTTCCTAAATCAATTTGGATTTCTAAATCTTCACTTTGTAAAATCTCAGAAGCTCTTTCTTCGTCAACTTGTTCTGGTTCACCCTTTACGAGTAATTTTAATTCTTCAGATCCATCAGTTGGAATAAAGGAGACGTTTGTCTTATTTGGAATCACTGAATCTGTAGATTGAACGTCAGAATAACCAATAGCACATAAAATACGACCCCAGTTTGCATCCTTACCGTACATTGCGGTCTTAAACAAAGATGAATTTGCAATCGTAGAAGCAATTGTCTTAGCATCTTCATAAGATTTGGCATCTTTTACATTTATAGTAATAAACTTAGTAGCACCCTCACCATCACGAACAACTAATTGAGCTAATTGTTGGGCAAAACTGGTGATTTCATTTTGAAGTGTAATAAAGGCTTCGGAATTGTCATTAGTGATAACTTCACCACCTGCTGCACCATTCGCAATAGCAATAATAGTATCATTGGTTGACATGTCACCATCAACAGAAATACTATTAAAAGATCTTTCAGTAGAGTAGCCTAAGATTTGCTTTAAAGCTGCTGAAGTGACTGGAGCATCGGTAACGAAAAAACCTAATAAAGTGGCCATATTAGGACAGATCATTCCAGCACCTTTAGCAACACCTGCTAAAGTATAAGTGTTACCATTCAACTCAAATTGCTTGCTAATCATCTTAGGGAAAGTATCAGTGGTACAAATTGCCCTTGCGCAGTTTAACCAATGTTCATGAGTACTACCTAAATTGTTCAATGCTAATTTAGGTATTCCGGATAAAATGTTATCAATAGGTAAATTGTTACCAATAACACCAGTTGACATTACTAATGTTGAATTTGGTTCATTTTCCAATACAGAGTCAGTAATGTTGACCATAGCTTCAGCGTCTTGAATACCTTGTAAACCAGTAACGGCATTTGCATTACCACTATTGACTACCAATGAATTTATGCCACGGCCCTCCTTCTCTTTTACAATTCTTGAAGACACTTGAACTGGAGCTGCCTTAAATTTATTTTTAGTGAAGACGGCAGCGGAAACAGCATCTTTGCCGTATTCATTTTTCAAAATCGCCAAGTCCAATTTAGTCTTATCTTTCTTAACACCACAATGAATTCCCCCAGCTACAAACCCCTTTGGATAAGTTCCAGAGCTAGGAACAAATCTAGATGCCTTGTCAGATATGTGTCTAATCGACTGTTTTGCAATTTTATTAGTCCAAGCCATGTTAAGAGTTGAAGTTAAATTTTTCAGTAATTGAAATCTTATCTTCAATGAAATATCAGTCATATTATCTGAAAGTGCATATAGTAAGTCGTGTATTCACCGATGTTTTGTATTCTTAATATTTTTATACATTATAACATATGTATTACATTATAACATATGTATTATATGTTATAATGGTATATAAAAAAGAATCCCAACCAATATTGAAGTATGATATAATGTTATTTCTATATGTGAAGACGTAGAATGCATTAAAGTTTTCTCTTAAAAAAATAAAAATATGTATTTAGGTTTCGCATCCAAAACTCCACTAGTTAAAACTAGAATTAGGTAGTTACGCTTATTTAATGGTTTCTTGTTACTTAAAGGATTATAATTATATTTCAAGTGTAGTGGTAACATAATTACAATGAAACTGTATGTCTCAAAAATGAAAATGATATTAGCGGATAAAAATTAAAAAACAAGTAAGCTTCCCCACCAGGAGTCGAACCTGGAATCTTCTGGTTCCAACCGAGAAGTGGTTACTGAATCGTAGCCAGACGCCTTGACCATTGGGCCATGAGGAACGAAGCTTTCCTTTTTAGTAGTATCTAATGATACACATGCGGGCATAGAAGATAAATAATGGAAAAGAGTAGTTAAGCAATCAACAAAACAGATTACGTTTTATATCATAAGGTATGTAAAACAGAGATTTATAAGAATTATTTAATTAGAGCCCCAGTTCCTTATATTCTATGTAAGGGAATACAAGAATACACATATGAGGTGCCAAATACGAACTACAAACTAGTTATTGTATATTTCGTTGATTATGTTAATAAGTACGTCAACAAATCCGAGTATATAGACATTTATGAATATTACCTAATTCGATCTCAGTTTTGTTATTTTACTTTGTAGTGAATACAACGATACACATGTATATTCCGCTAAGTATCTCCCTTGTATATTTCCTCTATTTTAATTGAGACCATGATGGTACACATCATAATCAGTATAAAAATAATATAGTAAATTATATTATATTATATCTTCCATTTAAGTGTCCCTCCTTTAAAATAAAACTCATAAAATGATAAAAATTTTAAGACTTGGAATGAAATAGAAGTCAAAACTAATCAATCCAACTTAAAATAAGATTATAATATATAGCTTATAAAAGGTATATACTTTTGCAACAGCATTAATATAATAAGATCACTCACACAAGTGATTTTACTTATATAAACTTAGGATCATTTCTTATAAAAAGAATTCTTTTCATTCAAACCTCCCTGCAAGTATTCAACTGGGTAGTGATAAATTTTTTAATAACTTCGTCATTACAGCTCATGATTAATTACAATTTTTATCAAAAAATGGTTTTTACCAAGTTAAATACATAATTAAATTATTTTTACCACCCAAAACTGGCTGCCAAAAAAAAGTGGTTAGCGTGTTGGAATATTTTTTACAATAACTTGAATCTGCCATTAGATTAAAGAAAAAAATCCTAATCCATGTCTATTTTTAACAAAAAAAAAAAAAAAAAAAAAAA
>JAJMIA010000008.1:60824-246664 GCA_030583345.1 Schwanniomyces pseudopolymorphus | reverse complement strand
TCACGTGTTTTTTTACGACTTCGAAATTTTCATTTAGTTTTATATATGTTGATGAAAAATAATTGAAGGTTATTACTATAAATAAATTATTCACAATGTCTAAGTCAAGTGCTAGTTGTGCCATGTTCAAGAACTTACCTACTTCAAGGGTATTGAAACAAATAGCAAGACTCAACAATATTTCAGGGTCTCCTGAAACAGCATATAAAATTGATCCTAAATACAAGAAGATAGAACTATTATTGATACAAAAATCAGTTCATGGACCTTCTATTGGACTTAAGAAATTTTGGAGACAAAACTTACCTACATTAAAATTCCACAACGACGATATAAACTTTGCTTTAACTAGAATTCATACTGAAACTAAAGAAGATCTCAAAAAGTGTCCTGCAAAGATTATCGTCTATGACTCAAATAACCAAAAGCTTGAATTGGATTGCGCTAACAAACAAGCTAGTGAAATATTGCAAGACTTAGTAAAGCTTACTAGTGCTACTTCTGTCCCAGAAAACCAAATTCCTACAATCAGGGCCCCACAACATAATTAAATAATTATTTATTACCATAAAAATAGCCTGTATATATCTCATAACATTAGTTATAAGCTAAACATAATAGATAAATGATTCTTAAATCATGATTGTAGAAACTTTAAAAGTGCATCATTACCCTTAAGTTGCATGAGCATTTTTATCTTTAGAAGTTCAGATATTTCAGACTCTGAAAGATTCATCCGTGATGACTTTGATGCTGTATCTTTTACTTCTTCCTCTTTGCTCTTCAGAGCTGCAACTTTGACTAAATTATCAAAGTCTATTGTATTATGAGGTAATTTACTTTTCACTTCTAATAATGCATCTACAATCTCTCTCTCGTCCTTATTAGTCTCCAACCTCCTTCTATTATCGTATTCCCCAACAAAATCTAATATATTTTGTTTTATATTTGCCTGATTGTCTTTAACTTTAGATACGAAATCCAATATAATCAGCTTCTCTGGTACCCTGAAAATACATGAGCCAGTTTCTCCTTCGCTATTTGTAAGTTTTATAATTTTACTAAGTTTAGATGGTAGTCTGGATCCAATCCCGTTGGACAAAGACATGTTCTGTAAATAATCAGATGATATTAGATTGGTATTCGTAATATCATCATGATCTTCAAGTTTTGGATTATCGATATATTTCTCATTGAATGATTTAAAATCTTGTGACTGATATTGTAAGTATTCTTGTAAGGGTGGGTGTCTATCGTCCTTAAAGTAAGGTTGGTCATCATGTTTTATCAAAATATTATTCATATATGCTATCTTTAGGAATTGATTATGCAATGATACATCGACGACGGAAGTATTCTTGAATTGCCGATGATTAAATCCATTAGGAAGTAATGATTCAACATGATTTGGGCATCTCCATTTAGTACCAATAGTCTTTGGCGAACATAGCGGCTCCTGTAAACAATCGACGTGCCAAACTAACGGACAATAGTCACAATGAACTAAAGTCTTATGATTCTGCCCTGATAACCCACAAGAATGGCATAAATAAGGTTTACCATTCTTGCGATATAATGTGTCTATTTCTAGATCCTGATTCCAATTATATCCTAGAATTTGAGAACCATTCAGTTGACTACGAGTCATTTCAGACTTGTTGGAAGAGTCGCTGTAATCACCACCATCGCCAGTAGTAACACCGATAAACATATTTTCTCTGATATTTACAGGAAGCTGAAATTCCCGTGGATTACGTGCTTCTATTTGGTTCAATAATTGTCCAAAAAGTCCAACCTGATTCCATTGCGGTTTTATTTTATTACTTTTATAAGAACACTCCTTGCAATGCCAGTTCTCCTCTGGAACTTCTTCGAGCGGGGGGTCACAGCACGTAAAATGAAAGGATTTTGGACAACTTTCACAACAAATAAAGATACCAGGGCCACCACACGTGGAACAAAAATCATCGTTATCGATGGTCGAGTCATCTACCTTATCATCTCCTTTATTGTAAGCAGAAGACGGTACTAATGCAGTACTGCTATTCTTTTTAGGAGAGATGACTTTTATTCTTTTGGATGCCCTAACGGGAGTCCCAGTCTCGTCCAAATGTTTGTTGTTTGATTGCATTGGGGTCAGGGAAACTTCATTTAAAATAGATGTATTAGTAAGTTTAGCACTTAGCGGTCTTCTAATGTCACTGTTACCTGTTATAGTATCTGCTATGTTAGTTTTTAAGCCTTTCTTATATTGTTCTTGGAATTCAGCCTCTTCTTCCGTTGGGTTGACAGATTCAAATAATTCTTTCTCTTTATTTGAATATCTTCCTCTTTTACCAGGACCTCTTGTAGGCCACAAGTATTCTTTCTTTATCTTTGCAGTGGGACATGATTCTAATGGAAGTCCAGTATACAGAACTTTAGGTTCAGCAGGTTCTGGCTCTACAAATTCTTTATGACCTCCATTTTGAATGGTACCACTTACTTTACTATCTTCACTGTTAGCTGCTTCATATAACACTGGGCTGTCTTTCAAAGTCATTTCAGACGTATTTTTAGTATTTCGTAATAATCGTGACGAATGTCTTTTTGAAATATTTGTTGTAAGTTTAGCCTGCGCTACAGAATTATCTCCATTTTGTAATGTTTTATTCTTTGGTTTTCTGCCTCTTTTTTTACCCTTCTTAGCAACCACAGGCTGTGCTAGTAAATCACCGTTGTCGGAAGTGGGAACCAGTGATTCTGAAGCATCTATTTTACTTTCTACCTTCGAGCTATCATCATTTTGATTTTCAAAAATCGACATTATGAGATCACTTTCTCTGTTCATATCATTGCCAGACATTAAAGCATTAACAACTATACCTAAGCTAACTTGATAAATTCAATGTGATAATAATAATTTAATTCAACTTGAGAGATCCATTTTCAACGCGCTCTTTCATTGACAATTTTTATGCGACAGTCTACAATGAACGAAAATATATAGAAGTAAATTAATCAATACTAAGGTATATAGAACCAATCTGTGCAATTAAGCCTTAGCTTCTTCAGCAGAAGTCTTCTTCTTGTTCTTCTTTTTGTTGGAGGTCTTTAATGGTTGAGCAATCAAGTTAATGATTTCTTCATCTTCGATGGACTTATCTGTCTTGTATAAGTCTGGGTTGAATGATGGGGAAGTGAACTTGACAATACCATTCTTGGTGATACCAAATGTAGTGAAAAATTGGGCAATGTATTCACCTTCCTTTTCGGAAACAATGTCATATGGTAAAATGACATTATGGTTGGAACACTCAATCAAACCAGCTCTTGCCTTTCTAGAGTCTTCCAAGTTTCTGACATTGTAAGGGAATGGACCAGAAGACTTATTTTTGAACTCACCCAAGATTTGATGAGATAACTTCATTTTCAAGGCGTAAGAATTACCAGTCAATTTGTATAAGGAAGTTCTGAAATTAGATGGCTTGACCTTACCTTCCAGGGAAGTAGAAATCAAGATATCTAAACCGTAAACTTCATTTTCTTCGAATTTGACGGTATCCATTTGGCCCTTGTTCTCCTTAGTTGGGTTAAGAATGATTTCCTTTGGACCATATAACACGTTTCTTTCTTGGTTGTGAGAAAGCATGCTTTCGACTGGACTAACACCAAAGTCCTTAGCAACCTTAGCAACAATATTGGTGACGTCCCAGTTTCTGTTCTTTGGCTTGAATGTTCTGATGGCAGCTTCAGATGCCTTCCAGGCCGCATGTAACAAATCAGCCTTCTTACCTTCAATTGGGGCCTCGGTAGATTCGCCAACAATGACAGTTTCGGCAACATTGGAGGCAAAACCATCAATTTGTGCACCTAACATGATATTCACAACGTCGCCGTTTTTCAAAGTAATGTTGGCTTCATCATCTTCACTAACTGGTGCCAAGTGGGCTGGAATATGGTTTGGGTTAACACAGGTTGGGAATGAAATACCCTTGGAAATCTTGGAAGTTTTCTTGGTATTGTAGATTTTGGACAATTCTTCATCTAACAATTCATCACCTTTCTTAGAAATACCATAGGTAGTAGCACCTTCTTTGACTAATTCCTTAACTTGGGCAAGAACTTTGTTAGCAATGTCACCAGCAGTCTTATATTTAGACACAACGTCGGAGTTTGCGATGGTATAATCTGGAGTTTTGTCTATTTTTCTAGTTAGTACCATTCAATCCCAATTTTCTTTGTATATAAACTTACTATCAGTAGTAGCACTTGACATTTTTATAAATTGCTTTGCTTTTTACTTAGGGTACTATTTCTGTTAGAGATGCAATTATACCAGATTTTTCAAAGTGGCATACTGCATATAATATGATACAGTTCCACATAAATTAATTCAATTATATGTCGTATAATATAGTTGAATAGTAAGTTATAAATACAGGAAATTTTGACTACACTCTTTTGAAATAGGTTGATATTCATATAAGGGTACTATATATGGGGAAATGACCGATAAAGAGAGGAAATCCACCTTATTTGGATCGAGACTATCGTCGATATTTAATTCATATTCCAATTTGGAGGAGGAAGAAAAGAAGTCTAGAAGTATAAAGATTGAAGGATCAAAGAAACCACATATAGATGGTAATAAATCCAGTTTGACTGCTACACAGAATCACTTGACTCCTGATTATAATATGAAAAAAAATGGCCTTTCTTTAAATCATCGCAATAGTACCGATTCAAGTATTTTTTTAACGCCGATGTCTTCGAATACTGCCACCCAAGAGCATCGTAAACCACGAAGGAAGCCTCCTCCAGATATTGTTGCTGGTTATGAATTGAATTCTCCAAAAAACCCAGATGTGCATTATAAAGAGGATTCAAGTACCGAGCATGCCTTTGGAACGAAAGGTATTACTCCTCAACCGATTCAAGTGTTGGAACAAAGCTCTAATACAGCCAGTACAAGCCCTCATTCACCCTATGCTGAAGAGATAGAACATCACGATATATCTGTGTTAACGTCAGATATCAATAACCTCTTGTTTCCTGATAATTCTAGTTCAAAACCAATAAGCGAAGACGGAAATTCGTTTTCCTTCTCTAATAATTATCAGTCTAAACCAGAGACGTCAGATAGCGAGAGTAATTTTCCAACTAATACCACAGGAATTATTACTAATTATGATGACCTCAATACAAACCTGTCATACTTTAAACATAACAATGGATCTACGGCAAATTCTATTCTGGCACCTTATCCTATAGATTCTCCAATTAGCGGTACATATAGCCAAGATCTTTCATATGATGCTTTCAACACTAATACGGAACAATATAACAATTCTGTAACGTCCCCTACAATACCAAAAGTCATGGAAGCATCTTCAAGTAAAAGTACAGAAACATTAAGTTCAACACAGGTTACATCAAATGAAAGTAAGAATAGTGAAATATCAATACCGTTAGTACCTGTTGACAGTTCCAGTAGTTTGACGATGAACACTACACCTCTAGTTGGAATTGTTCCTACTCCTTCTTCTACATTTCAATCATTCAGGTCCTCAATAAATCCCGCGAGTACTTTTCAAAGTGACTTGGGATCTTCAGATTTGAATGATTTTACTGCATTGAACAAAGCCACTACGAAAACTGCAATCCATTCAAAATCAAAATCTATTAGCTCTGTTTGGAGTTCGTCTTCTTTTAAAAACGTCAATTTGGCAACATTGAAAAAAAGAATGGATTTAAGGCCAGGTGAAGGTGAGCAATCTAACTATGTGCTTACTCTACGTAAAAATGCAGGTACCGCTTATAATGAATCAGGTCCAGGGAAATGGAAACTTCCTACTGGTATATTGCCAATTGATAAATCAGCTGCTAATTCCAATGGTAAGTACATGCGTTTAGCTGGTGGAATATCGCAAGGTAGAACTAAAAAGGCCAGTGGTGTAGATCTTAAGCACGGTCATTTACAAAGAAGGTTATTAGCGACTGAGGTGGATGGTAATGACGATATTGTTTTCGGCACAAACTCACTTCTTACAGGGACTTCAACGTCATTGCATACTGCTACAAAGTCTTCAGGTTCCAGTATTGTGGCACCATTTTCAAGAACTAGCTCTCTCAGAAAGAGTATAACAGGCTCTCTGAGCTTGAACACAAATATAGAATCGCCACTGAATGTATCTACTAGAAGAGAAAGTATAGCTTCCACATCCTCGTCGTCTGGCAGTTTATCGGACTCTAATCAGAAGTTTGGATACTACCAACATGTCAGCTACAGATACGACGAAGACTACGACGACGAAAACGACGATGGTTCTCTCGAAATAAAAGAAAAACATACGCTCAGAACTTCAAATGATTACGAAGAATACCCAGAAAGAGAAAGAGGTGGCTTCTATCTAGCCAATCCTGACTCTGATGATAATGAATCCTAGTAGAGTTATAATAATATTAATACTAATTATATATACAACTATATCCTGTTATGTCACTTTAATTTTCAAAACACAAAACTGTATATGTTCACGTGAGTAAATTTTGTCGTGTAGATGTCGCAAAATGATCGAGCTAAACTCAACACGTCGATTAATAGTAAACAGTTTGTAATACAGTATTAAATCAATTTCACAGAGCCGGTTTTTTAGCAATTCATAAGGTCTAATTCTTGGTAAGTGGTTTATTATATTGTGAAGCTGTTTCAAGAAGCTAATTTTATGTCAAGTTAGCAAGTGGAATAGCGCATACCAACAAACATACTAATAGTTTACAAGATTAAGTGATGTCTGATATAGGATATACATTGATTTATGAGCCTAACTCGGCTACTAAGACTTCGGTGAATGAATTCAGAACATTATTGGAAAAGGGTAAGGATGACGCCAAGATCAATGCAATGAAGCGTATCTTGATCACTATTCTCAATGGTGATCCATTACCAGATTTATTAATGCATATTATCAGATTCATCATGCCATCCAAAAACAAGGAGTTGAAGAAATTATTGTATTTTTACTGGGAAGTTTGTCCAAAGTTGGATGATCAAGGTAAGATGAGACAAGAAATGATCCTTGTTTGTAACGCTATTCAACGTGATTTACAACATCCAAATGAATATATTAGAGGTAACACCTTACGATTCTTGTGCAAGTTGAAGGAGCCAGAATTGTTAGAAACATTGGTTCCAAATGTTCGTCAATGTCTTGAGCATCGTCATGCCTACGTTAGAAAGAATGCCATATTTGCTCTCTATTCTATTTACAAGGTCTCCTCGCACTTGTGCCCAGATACTGACGAGGTTATTTATAGATTCATTTATGAAGAGACTGATTCAGTATGTAAGAGAAATGCATTCGTTTGCTTGGGTGAATTGAACAGAGATGCTGCTTTGCAATATATCCAAGACAATGTTACATCGATCGAAACATTAGACCCATTGATACAATTAGCATTTATTGAATTCATCAGAAAGGATTCTTTGGTTTCAACCTCACTTAGGCCACAATATACTCAATTGATCACCGAAATAATCGAAAGTTCTTCCAATTCTGTGGTCTACGAGGCGGCTACCACATTAACTGTTTTGTCATCCACATCTTCTTCTGTTTTATTGGCAGGAAATAAATTTGTTGAATTGGCTACTAATGAAGCTGATAACAATGTGAAGATCATTACTTTGGAAAGAATTAATGAACTTCACAAGAAATATCCAGGAACTTTACAAGATTTATCCTTGGAAATCTTAAGAGTATTATCATGTCAAGATATCGGTGTTCGTAAAAAGGCCCTTGATGTTACTCTTCAATTCATCACAACAAGAAATGTTGAAGATGTTGTAAAATTATTAAAGAAGGAGTTACAAAAGACATCGTCTTCCAATGAAGATAAGAATTCTGAATATAGGCAATTATTAATTAACGCTATTCATCAATTAGCTGTTAAGTTTGTTGAAGTTGCGGCAAATGTTATTGATTTATTATTGGATTCTATTAGTGATTTGAATACTTCTGCAGCATATGATGTTATTACTTTTGTAAAGGAAGTTGTTGAAAAGTTCCCAGAACTCAGAGAAACTATATTAACTAGATTACTTCGTGCTTTACCTGATGTTAAGAGTGGCAAAGTCTTTAGAGGCTCCCTCTGGATCTTGGGTGAGTACTGCTTGGAAGAAAAATTAATTCAAGAGACTTGGAGGTGTATAAGAGCTAGCGTTGGTGAAGTTCCAATATTGGCCAGTGAAAAAAGAGCTTCAGAAGGACATACTGAAGAAAATGATGATTCAACTTCAAAATCAAACAAGAAGGGTCCAGTCGTTTTACCTGATGGTACTTATGCCACTGAAAATGCATTTACCGCTGAAGTTAATGTGGTTGAAGAAGAAAAACCACCTATCCGTAGACTTATTCTTTCGGGGGATTTTTACTTAGGTGCTGTCTTATCCTCTACCTTAGTAAAATTGATATTAAGATTACAACGTATTTCTACCCAAGAAAAGTATTTAAATGCATTAAAGGCTGAAGCTATATTAATTATGGTTTCTATTTTGAGAGTCGGTGAATCTTCTTACGTCGCTAAGAATATTGATGAAGATTCTGCAGATAGAATTCTCACCTATATTAAGTATTTGACTGAAGAAGAAAATGTTGATCTTATCGAAAAAGGGTTCTTAGACGATACCAAGGATGCCTACAAGACTCAAATTAAGGAAACAGAATTGAAAAAGGCTACTGAAAAAGCTAAAGATTTCCAAGACAATGCTGAAAAGATTGATGATTCTATTGTATTTAGACAATTTGACAGCAACCTGGGTAATAAGGAAGTTGCTGACGACTTTAATTTAACTGCCGGTAGTGATTTGAAGGTCGAAGACTTATCATCTAGATTGAATAAGATATTACAATTGACAGGTTTCTCTGATCCAATTTATGCTGAAGCTTATGTTAAAGTTCACCAATATGACGTTGTTCTTGATGTTTTATTAGTTAACCAAACCACAAACACATTACGTAACTTATCTGTTGAATTTGCTACTTTAGGTGATCTTAAGATAGTAGACAAGCCAGCAACTGCCAATATTGGTCCATATGGTTTCCATAAGGTGCAAACTACTGTTAAGGTCACTTCCGCCGATACAGGTGTAATATTTGGTAATATTGTTTACGATGGTCAACATTCAGATGAATCTACGATTGTTATATTGAACGATGTACATGTAGATATAATGGATTACATCAAGCCAGCAACATGTACTGAAAGTCAATTCCGTAAGATGTGGAATGAATTTGAATGGGAAAATAAGATTACCATTAAATCACAAATGTCTTCCTTAAAAGAATACTTAGAGGAATTAATGAATGGTACAAATATGAACTGCTTAACCCCGGGTGCTGTTATTGGTGAAGAATGTCAATTCCTTTCCGCTAATTTATACTCCCGCTCTTCTTTCGGAGAAGATGCATTGGCTAACTTGTGTATTGAAAAGCAAACCAACGGACCTATAATCGGTCATGTTAGAATCAGATCCAAGGGCCAAGGCTTGGCTTTGTCCTTGGGTGATAGGGTTGCTTCAATTTCTCGTAAAACTAAAGATGCTAAAATTAAATCTGTTTGAATGACTATTATTTAATAGTTGAAACTTTTTATAAATGTATATTGTTTTATATGCTACAAAAAATTCCTGAATTTTTTATATCTGCTAATTTAATTAATTATCTTGTGATAAGTAGGATTTGGAGTATATGTAAGATAATACTTCGTTTGCCTGTTTCTGTAATATGTCAGTTTCCTCTTCAGGTCTAGTATATAATGCTCCATCGAGATGTATACCTGTTAATTTTGTCATCTTAATATTGGAATCATCGAAATTATCGTACAGAGCATTAAAATGTATTAATACAACGAAAAAGTCGAATAAAGAATGCAAATCACCTGTAACATGAATAGAATATATATTTGGGTTTTGGTTAAAATTAAACGGCATGGAAGTATCGAAGTCGGCCAATCCAAAAGAATCTGCCATATCTCTTATTTTTGCTTCATCATTTGTGGATACAAGCATTTTCAACTTATAATTCGAAGACTTAAGTGTGAATAACTCTGCTTGAAGAAGATTATTCAATTTAGAACATAAAATTGACCCGATATAAACCGCAACTTTCGCTATTGGCACATTCTCGCCGTAGATAGATACTAGCCTTTCAGTAGATCCTTTTTGATGGTCTGAGAATTGTAAGTCACTGATATGGAAAGTGTCAATCATTTTCTTCACAAACTCTTCCCCTTTGTTAATGAAATATTCAGCTTCTGTGAGACCCATCACTACTCTTATACAATATAATCTTCTGGTGTTCCTGATATTACCTCTATCTCTATACTTATTGATGCTATTGATTACTTTTTCTTCATCTAGTATACTATATTTGGTTGGAGGAGCACTATTTTCAACTCGCAAGAGTTCACCAGATGTTTTCACAAAAGGTGACGCTGAATAAGGTCTTTTTCTTTTCCTAGGCGGACCTCTGTATGATTTCTGGTCAAATTGTGACATGATCCTAGTTCTTACCCTAGTATTAATATATATTATATCTTTTATCAGTTGTAACCATACGTTGTGTATATACCGATTCTCTACTAGAATTTTTGTGTAACTTGATGGCATCGCTGAAATTTTCTGAAATTTTTTTAAGCACATTTAATACAGATATACCTGAAGAACCAGTTATACGAGGATAAACATGGCTAAGAAGGAAAAGACAACAAAGTCTGAAGAGACAGAAGACAACTACGAAAAGAGACTTTCAGCTCTTTTACCATTTGCTCATCCACTTGCACCAAAGAAATTGAATAAGAAGGTTTTGAAAACCGTCAAGAAGGCATCTAAGGCTAAGCATGTCAAGAGAGGTGTTAAGGAAGTTGTCAAGGCTTTAAGAAAGGGTGAAAAGGGTTTAGTTATTATTGCTGGTGATATTTCCCCACCAGATGTTATTTCCCACATTCCAGTTTTATGTGAAGATACCTCAGTCCCATTCGTATTCATCCCATCCAAGGAAGATTTAGGTTCTGCTGGTGCTACCAAGAGACCAACCTCCTGTGTCATGGTTATTCCAGGTGGTGGAAAGTCTAAGAAGAATGCTGACAAGACTGACGAATACAGAGAAGCATACGATGAGGTTGTCAAGGAAATTCCAAACTTAGAGTAAGGAACTTATGAACCAAATTTTATTAATCCATTGAACCCTAAGTTAATGTATCTAAACTCCACACAGTGGCATTTTTGTTTTGTTCACGAGATTTCAACATTGAACATTAGCTACTTGTACCATCCCAAATGTAAAATTATAAATGCATCCAAAATATGTTGAAACAATCAGATTTTCATCTTTTATTATTGTAAGTTTCAATTTTTTTATTATACTACATTTTAACTATATTTTTTACGTTATATAGTCTGCTTTGGAAACGTAAACACAGAAAAGCTGAAATAATATACCTTAGATTTGCGACAGTTCTTGTAGTACTTCAATTTTTACTGATAATTTGAAGAATTAGCTAGTTGCATCCATTTCTTAATGGTATATTCATCAAATATATTTTTTCTATAACTTATATGTATATTGATTAACATATTATAATTATACATGTGGATAATTTTTTCAAATATATACCATTTTTTCCAAAAAGTATTAACAAATTTAAAAAAATTACATAATATTTGTTTTACACATAAATAAAATTCATAACACGATAATAATCACCAGTAAATAAACCATGTCTATACTTAGATATATATCATCATCCAATTCTAGTTTGTAGTGATTGATATCCTTTTGGTACAAAAAAAAATGAATTAAATGTTTACACAAAACCAATTACTATTTGAATCATTATCAATAACGCGTTAAGTAAGAATTACCTTGTGATGGAGTAAACGATAACATGAGCGACGAAAGTACAGACGTAAAGGCTATAACAGCATTGGATTATTTAGATGATCAAAAAAGATTGGAGGAAGAAGCGATGTCATTAATGCCGTATGACCCCAACCAGTGCACATATATCAAGGGAGAGTTGAGACAACCCGTGTTTGCATGCTTGACATGTTCTGCACAAAACGACGATACACCTATTGGAATATGCTATTCATGTTCTATACAATGTCATTCTACACACGATTTAGTGGAACTCTTTACTAAACGTAATTTTGTATGCGATTGTGGTACTACGAAAATGAGTAAGACCCCAAGAGGTGCTTGCAAACTTAGATCTCATAGTACAGGAAGCAACAATGGACTTAGACTGCGATCTGGATCTTTTGGAGCTTTTAACAAAGTTGAACTAGAAGCAGAAGACATCCCTTCGCTGTCAAATATGTATAATCAGAACTACAAAGGACTTTTCTGTTCATGTCTGAAACCATATAATCCATTGATAGAAACAGGTAACATGATCCAATGTTTCTTTGGATTTGAATGCGGAGAGGAATGGTATCACGAGGAATGTATATTAGGATATAATCGGGAAAGGAAAGCCTTATTGAATGGAGAAAGTATATTACATAAATTACCCGAGGCAGGGGAAGAGGCTGCTATGGATACAACAAGAATAAAAAAGGAAGAAGAAAACGAAGAGGAATTAAAAAAATCAAGTTATTTCCCTGATCTTGAACAATTTGAAGTATTTATATGTTGGAAATGTGTGGACAAGTTTAAGGATATATTTAATGAAATTAATACACAAACAGATGCTGTAAATTATATTTTACCCCATATTGAAACTAATTCAAGAGATGACTGGGAAAAATTATATATTGAACTGAAAAATTATAATCAAGAAAACCTGGAAGGCAATGATCAAAAAAGAAGAAAACTTACCAGTTCTTCAATTCAAAAATACCCTTATTCTTTCTTTTTGAATGGTTCGTTTAAAGAGGAGTTGAATACTCTCGCGAAGAAGGTTTCGGTTGACTCAAAATTAGGTTCTTTTCTTCAAAGTCATGATTATCTATATACTGAAGATCCGATCTATGAACCACCAGAAGAAGATGATGCATCATCAGCAACTGGTTCATTATTAGATTTAGGTGCAGAGGCATTGAACACTCTACCAAAGGACCAAGCCATTGAAGGGTTGAGAGCATATGATATGATGAAAGCTAAATTAACTACATTCTTTAGACCATTTGCAGAAAAAGGTAAAGTTGTGACAGAGAGTGAAGTTCGGGAATTCTTCGATAAGATTAAAGAAGAAAAATAACGTACAATTAATGTATTATAGTTCTTTAAAATATATACAAATGGAAAATACATACTTGAATTAATTCTTTCTTGATTCACTTTTTCTTATTCTTTTTATCTAACTTTGCGAATTCTTCCTTCCAGACATCATTGGCTTTATCAACACTGACATTTGGGAAAATTCTATTAAAAACTTGATCGTACCATTCAACTGGGACAAATTCAATGCCTTCCTTAACTTCTTCAGGGATTTCTTCCAATTCGTTTTCAATATCTTTAGGGAAAATAATTGTATCACAGCCATATCTCTTGGCACCTAAAATCTTTTCTCTTAAACCTCCAACTGGCAAAACTCTTCCAGTAACAGTAATTTCACCAGTCATTGCTAATCTAGGTGGCAATGATTGATTAATGGCTAATGAAATCAAAGAAGATGTAAAAGAAATACCGGCAGATGGACCATCCTTTGGAATAGCACCATCTGGACAATGAACATGAATATCAGCAGCTTCAAAGAATCTATTCTCTGGGAAGGTCTTTGCCATGTACAGCTTAGTAAAAGAATAAGCAATAGAAGCGGATTCCTTCATTACATCTTTTAAGCTACCAGTGACATGTATACCTGGATTACCAGACCCTGCACTAATTGGATGAGTTAAGATAGATTCAATATAGAGAGCATCACCATTACCAGAAGTACTGTAAGAAAGCCCTGTAGCAACACCAGGAGGAGGGATATCATAGACACGGTCTCTAATATATATTTCAGGGCCAACAAATTCTTTCAAGTTTTGATCATTGATTTCCAATTTTAAACTTTCAGGAATAACAAGTTTTGGTTGTTCTTCTTCATTTTGTTTTTCCTTATCTTCTGTAGTTTCTTCCGTACCTTCTTCCTTTTGTTCTTGATTACCTTCATTTTGAATGCCTATTTCACTTTCTGCAAAATTGGCAACGGTTTTTTGTCTATTTTCAGAGGCCGTCTTTTGGGTCTTTATTTCGGACTTCGTTTCTTTAACATTTTCTTCATCTTTCTCTTCTTTGAGAAGTTCCATTTCTTCAAGTTTTTCAACAATTCTAAGAGAGGCTTTACTGAAGATTCTAACAATCAATTTCTTAACATTTCTTAAACCACTTTCACGACAGTATTTATCAATAAGTCTTGAAATAGCTGGTTCTGTAATTTCAACATGCTCAACACCTAATCCAGCTTTCTTACTAGCATCTGGGATTAAATGTCTTTTGGCGATTTCAATCTTTTCATTCTTAGTGTAACCAGAAACGTCAATGATTTCCATACGATCTCTTAATGGAGCTGGAATATTTCCTAAGTAATTAGCAGTACACACAAATAAAACCTTTGATAAATCGACTTTAACATCAATGTAATTATCAACGAAAGAATTATTTTGTTCTGGGTCTAAAATTTCTAAAAATGCCGAGGCTGCACCTCCACCACGACTCAAATCTAATTTATCAATTTCATCAATTAACATTAATGGATTCGAAGTCTTGGCCTGTTTAAGTGCAAATATAATACGGCCAGGAATAGAACCAACATAAGTCCTACGATGGCCCTTCACTTCGTGCACATCTTGAATACCACCCATTGCAATTCTAACATACTTTCTATTTAATGCCTCTGCAATAGATTTAGCAATAGAAGTTTTACCAGTACCTGGTGGACCTGCTAAACAAATGATTTTACCATCTACTTTACCAGAAACTTTACCCAAGGAGATAAATTCTAAAATTCTATCTTTAACGTCCTTTAAACCATAATGGTCTCTATCAAGAATCTTTCTGGATCTACTAACATTGAAAGAATCCTTAGAGTAAATACCCCATGGAATAGATGTTAACCAATCTAAATATCTTTCACTAACACCAAGTTCACTAGAGTGTTCATTTTGACTTTCCATCTTAGCCTTTTCAGAGTTATACGCTTCCATAGCTTCTTCAGTCAATTTTAAGTGTTTCAAACGTTCATCAAACTTGGACGTTTTCTTGTCATCTGATTCAACAATTCCTGCACGCTTTTGAAGTTCCTTAATAAATTCTTTAATGAATAAACGAGTTTGGTATTCATCGGCCTTAGAGCTTAAATTGTGAATGGTGTTTTCCTTGATTAAACTAGCCTTAAGTTCCACTTTCAATAATTCTAAAGCCTTGTGTAATCTTAATTGAATATTTAATTCTTCTAAAATTTCTTGAATCTTCTTTGGATCACCATGGACAGTAGATCCAACGAAATCAGCAAACTTAGAGGGATCATTGACTAATTCAGTACCTTCCTTAATTTGAAGCTTCTCTAATGGGTTTTTACCACCCATCTTACTCAAAAGAGCTTTAAGAGCTTCGACTAATGATTTGATGTCGGCTGAAGTCTTATCATATGGTTCATCTTCGACAGGTCTAACAGTAGCGTAAGAAACTTCAAGCCCACTCAAATAGGTTTGAAGTCCTTCGCTATTTTCTTGTGCTGCATCTGTCGACGCAGTTTCATTCTTGATGCCAGCTTGAGTCTTAGATTCCGCCTTCTTTTCTGCCTTACCCTTTGGCGTTATCAATTCTTCGATTTGGCATCTTTCAAGTGGGTAACCCAAGACATTAAACACGCCCGGTCTAGGAGTTGTGTGACGAATGATTTGACAATGAACACCAACATCGTAGATGGCGTCTTTATCCTTGATTATATCAGTATCTGGAGAATTAGGGTCTTTAACATGGAATAATACAAAGTATGGTTCCCTCTTATCTATAATGGTGTAAACCGATCTGATAACTTCGGGATCAGTGATGTTAATAGCAAAAGGACGTCCTGGAAGTGGTGGTCTATCTTTCATAGGTATGGCTAATAATGGTGGATATAAACCTGTTTCGGAATCAATCACCAAAGGTTCATCATCTTTGTTATTATTATTATTATTGCCACTAGGTGGGGCACCAGCACCACTTCCTATCGATGGCGAGATATCTGATCCTGAAGTCTCTATTACTACTTCATCAGAAGAATGTTCATCATTCTCTACATCTTTATCATTTTCTTTGTCGTTTTCGTTATCCTCAGCCGGTGGATCCTGGTCGTTGCCTTCATCCTTCACTGGCTGTTTTTCGTCAGTATTTTCCGCCGGAGATGAATCTTCGGATTCCCCAAGATTATACAACGAGTCTTCATTTATGAACTTCAATGCATTGTAAATTCCGTTGGTATTCTTGCTATTAACATTACTATTGTACTTCCATTGGTTTACTGCTGAAGATGCATATCTTATTCCCGCCAGTACCGTCTTAGATCTGCTTCTCGCAACACTGCTCAAACAACCTCTAATCATACTAAACTATACCTCTTGATGGTGTTGTTGCAGTTAGTACCGAGTGAATAACTGAATCGGGTTCGTTATAGACGTGTATTGCAATTACTAATCTTCTATATGTTTGAACAGATGATCGATCTATGGTCGAAGAAAACTTAGTGGAAGAATATCACGCGACAATAATCACATGACGACTATTATATGATAGAATCCGTTTGATTGCAAACAGACTCGAGTATTAACTATACACTAGCTAGTCTATTTTGAAGACATTTTTCTTCTTTCTCTTGACATTTATAGGAGCAGGTGTTACCTCGTCACTACTTCTCTTGTGGGGCCTTTTTGGCGGACTGGATTCAGCCTGGAAGTTGGAGTCCTGGTAATATGCGACTGAGTTCAAATTGACATCATCGAGAATATCGTTTTCTCTTACTTCGGAATCAAGTGTAACTTTTGTTGCTTCAGACTTCCAGAGCTTAAGTCTTTTCTTTTTCTTTTCTGACTTTGTCGAATCAAGTGACTTGACACTTCCAAGTGACGAGTTGGCACTAGCAAAGGTATCGTCATCTGTGGCAGAGATCATCGAGGAATTTCTCGACACATTGGCCGATGGGAGGTCTATTTCAGAAGATGTTTTGGCAGATATTGGTGTAGATTCAGCCTGTTTGCTAGTGGAACGGCGACGAGTTTCCATTTGTTGGTGAGGACCCTTTATGGGGGTTGACACTCCGGAAAGCATTTGGTGTTCTACCTCGCTATTTATGTGTTCATGTCTCTTTTTCAAAGTATTGTAATTTGTGTATTCTCGCCTGACGTTGGGTACAGCAAACGGTTTCTTCTTCAATGGTGTCAATATCACAGAACTGTTCTCAGAAGCATTTGGATGGTTTACGGGATATGTT
The DNA here is from genome assembly GCA_030583345.1 of Schwanniomyces pseudopolymorphus. NCBI lineage: Eukaryota > Fungi > Ascomycota > Pichiomycetes > Serinales > Debaryomycetaceae > Schwanniomyces > Schwanniomyces pseudopolymorphus. The sequence continues at coordinate 229,222 of JAJMIA010000008.1, read as the reverse complement.
GGCGATAATATGTTCCTCGATATTCCATCATTGTACTTCATTTTGAGCCTGCTGTTCAATACAGAAGAATGAAATGAGTCTTGGCTTCTTAGCCACTGCAGTCCAGATGTAAAAATGCCACTGGACCCTACTGGTGTTGTTGAGTTGTGAACTTTAAGTTGCAGCTTGAGCTTTGTTATTTCTTCTTTCATAGTCTCTATTTTAGACGTTTGCAATTTCTCCTTAGTTGAGAATTCCTGCTTAATCTTATCCACCATTACTTCATATTCATGGTTTTTGGTCACTAACTTGTCCATGTCGTCGTTGTGCGATGATGATCCTCCGTTGTGCAATGTTATAATTCGAAGTACTGCAAGTCTAATGAGTGATTTGCGTTGTTCATCTTGAACTTCCAATTCTCTTATCTCATTCTGAGTTTCAGAATGATTGTATATCAATGTAGAATCAACCATTTGTTGAATAAACACTAGTTATACATTATTTGTTTGTTTTTGTTATCAATAGTTTTGTGCAGTATTAAAAAATTATTCACTTGATTCAAGATGAAAGTTATTGTTGTGACAATTACTGTGGTATAACGAGATGAATACGAGCCGAGGTGATATTATTCAGGCAAATATATATCATGCCTGTGACGATGAATACAGAAAGGGTGTTTTTTTCAATAAAGAAAGACTTTTGAAGTCACCTTATCATAAAGTTAAAGTCGATGGTCATAAATTAGATGTGGAAATAGATAAAGATGCTGAAGATATAGATGAGATTTTTCAGAGTAAAGGGACAGCAATACCACCAGATGAGCTATTGGATATGGTGAAGAATTCAAACATACAAATCCCTGTGAAACAGAGAGACGAGTTTCCACAAAATACCCAATTACCATCTTCAGAATTATTGAAAGTGTTACATTATTTTGCTTCCAAAAAAATGACTACAACACCGGCAAATAAAGGAGCAGTCAGGTCTCTAGACGAAACTGCACTATTAGCGATGGGGATGATGGTTGAGCAATGGGCAGAAGATATGATCGATGAGACTACTGCACAATTGTTCATGGAAATAGGAAAAGACGACGCAGAAGAAGAGTTAGAGCAAGATGAATCCGAAGAGAATGCATCACTGGGCTCTTCAGAGTCTGATACAGACTCAAGCTCTGATCCAGACTCAGATCTGGAGTAATAACAACGATCCAGGGAAAAAATTTCTACAGTTCTGTATTTAACATTCTACGATTAATGACCACATTTTATACTTCATAATATACAAATAATTTACCGCAATTGTTCAGGATTGCTCACTTGGAGTAGATTCTTGAGGAGTGGATTCTTGAGGAGTGGATTCTTGAGGAGTGGATTCTTGAGGAGTGGATTCTTGAGGAGTAGCATTTCTTTCTTCACGAGCCTTTTTTTCAGCTTCAATCTTTTTTTGGTAGATCGCTTCCTTACCAACATCCTTTGCCGAAGTTTCAATTCCAAAAACTCTGTATAAAAGTTCATGAGTGTCCTTCTTGTTGACCATCAAATTGACATTAGTCTTACCCTTCCATAAAGGCAAGAATAAGTCTTCTAAATCTTCACCATCTCTAGAAACAGTCAAGAAAACACAACCTTCTTCCACTTCACTGAGTTTTTCAGAAAATTCTGGATCAATGTTAGCTTCTTTGATAGCTTGAATCTTAGGGAAAGCTTCCACAAACAACATTTCTAACAACTTCAAGTTACAAGTCAATTGTCTCTTGGTACCAAGGAATGATCTAATGATGTGCAATGACTCGTTTTGAACTCTCCATGGACAGTTACCAGTGTCATTTCTTTGGGAAACAAATAATTTAATACCACCATGGATAACCTTTAACTTTTGGTCTTGGATTGATAAAATATCTCTGATTATAGGAGAGACGTAGTAGATGGTTCTCAATGGCTCACCAGTGGCATTTCTGACTAAAGTGCATTCACGAGGGAATTTTTCACTGAAGTCATAGAATGGCCAACATTTTTCTAATTGTTCATTCTTCGGATCTAAGAAAATGAATGGTTCTTCATTAGCATCTCTTGGTAATTTTTCCTTTTTTTGAGGCTTTTTGGTGACTTCCTTATCATCTTCTTGAGCCTGTGATTCCAACTTTTGTCTCTTAGCATTAACTTCTTCTTCTTCGGTAGATCTCTTGCTACTTTCTGGGTCAACTTTTTCTAAAACAGTGATGAAGAATCCACCAGTGTTTTGTAAATGTGGATAAACTCTAATACAGTTCTCTAAGTTGAACTTCTTAGCTTCCTCTTCCGTTGGTGGGAAACAGGTTTCGTGAATATCAGCAGCACCACGTTCTTTTTCTTCCATATCCTTGCCGAAGACTTTCCAGTTGCTGATACCATTACGTCTAACTAAACCTGGTAATTCATTATCACAGTTAACAACTCTGATTTGGTCACCCCATTTTCTTAAGGCAGCTGCAACAACAGCTTCGTTTTCAACAGGAGATAAGGAACAGGTTGAGTATACTAATCTACCTCCCTTCTTTAATAATTGTAAACCTCTGTTCAAAATATTAATTTGTAATGGGTGTAAGCCAATAGCATTACCAACGGTGAAATCCTTCCAAACATTAACGTTCTTTCTCATGGTACCATCACCAGAACATGGGACATCACACAAGATTCTGTCGAATTTCAAGAATTCGTTAGCACCATTAAGCTTGATTCTTGGGAATAATTGAGCATCGTGGTTCACAACCATGAAGTTTGGAGAATTTAATCTCTTGACTTGATGAACCAACATATGAGATCTCTTGTAATCAGAATCGTTTGCCAAGACAAAACCAGTTGGGAGTTCTTCTTCTTCAGTAGCATGTAAAGATTCTACAAGTTGGGCAGTCTTAGAACCTGGAGCAGCACACATATCTAAAACAGCGTGATGTGGCTTGATATCCATCAAAAGAGGTGGGATCATTGACACAGCTTCTTGTCTGGAAATGTTACCGACTTCAGTTTCAATGACTAAGAAACGTTGGGTCTTTGAAAATTCTTCGTTCTTTCTAATAACTGCCTTGGAAACATCCAATTGCCAACCTAACTCATTTGGGTAGTATTTCAAGTTTCTTGGGGCCAACTTGACACCTTCGAATTCGGCATCCTTCAACTTTGCAACGTGGTTGTTGACAAAATTATCCTTGATTTCCTTCGCATGTGCTCTAGAACCAGTAATTCTGAAGGTCAAGGGTAAATTTTCTTGACAATGTTTCTTAAAAGTATCCCATTCTTCTTCTGGAACAATGTTTAATGCCTTATAGTACTTTTCCCATTTTTCATTTTCCCTAGCAGCTTCGGTCCAAGATGCTTCTCTGTCATGAACTGCAGCCCTCTTTCCAAAGTTCTTTTTATTATTATTACCCTTTCTAAAGTTTCTCTTTCCCATTTTTGTTAAATTAGAAACCAAATCCTTTGCTATTTTCATTCACTAGTGTCTGATATCTTCATTGATAAAGCATCTAAAATTTTTTTGTCAAGTCGCACCGGGGCTACTAACTCGCGAAGAGTTCCATTGATATATTTCGTAATAACCCACACACGAGGTAAACCACTAGACAATTTATACTCACCACACTCTCATAATACCATCGTCTTATTTGTAATATTTATACTGGAAAATACTATCATCCCACTCAAATATATACCGTTTCCACTACAACACTTCTTGTTTGAGAAAATTGTCACGTGCAGCAATTATCGCCAGGTAATGGCTAAAAATCATTGTAATTGACAACAAGTCATTGGTTAATAATCTTTAAAGACTGGGTCAAACGAAATAATAGATAGTTTTATGGGATACAAAGAGAGGTTGCGTAACAGTGCGGTAAGTTCTATATGAAGAAGAAACTAAATTTAAGATGTTTGAGAGTTTTCAGTAGTCATAGAATACTAACATTTTGATAGTTGTATGCATTCTTGGGATATTCGGTCTACGATAATGTAGGTAAAAGGATAGCTGGGAAGTGTATGGACATTCTGATGCAATATGCTAATTTAATGTACACGTATATGAGGACTATACTGGGCAACGGAACGGTAGGTGGCGGATTGTACAATCTTAGAATAGTCAATGCATGTTTCCTCATGCTATTTATTATGGTGAATTTCACAAAATGGGTGGTATTTGGAAGACTAGAAGACGACGAGTTGCAGAATTTAAGGCACAAGATCAGTTATACCATATGGGAGTTTGTATTTGGTTTTATGATTTTATTTTGCAAGACTTATAATCTGACACTGATGGAGTTTCTGATCCAACGAGAGCTCTTTAAATTCGGAGGATTATTCTTATGCATCTTATTATTAAAGTCCTTTCATTATCTTTCAGTTTATCGTGTAAACATTATTTTTAATTCTTCTATTGATGCGACAAAGACATATCCGCATGTTTACTTGAGATTTGCATTAGGGCTAGTTTTATTGAATTTAATTGATGGGATGTTGGTGACTAAATTTATTCATGAATGTTATATTAGTTACTTTGGAACTCCCCACTTTCATGTTGAAGAAAACATCTTGATTGCAATTTTTGGTTTTGAAATTCTACACATTTCTCCTTTGCTTTTTCTCTCCAGTTTAGAATTTGGTTTAAACTACTATGAGCTAGTGCGATTTGGACCTAGCGATAATAATGAAGATGTTAGCAGAATAAGATGGACAGACACAAAGGTGAAAATCAGCCATATTGCAGAATTTCTTGTTAACTTCGTTCGTTTTATGATGTTATGCTTGTTTTCGATAATTTTTCTTTACTTCTACACTTTCCCCTTCCACATTTTGCCATCTTCATATTTGAGTTTACGGGCATTAGTATTAAAAACCAGATTCCTATTAAACTTCAAGAAAAGTGACTTGATGCTACAACGGCTTTCCGTTCCACAGCAAATAGACCTGGGAGACCGATGTATAATTTGCTTTGACGAATTTTCTGCTAATAATTTAGATTCCGTAAGGTGTCTTAATAATTGCTCACATAATTTTCATTTCAACTGTTTAAAATATTGGGTCCGTTATTCTAATAATTGCCCAATCTGTCGAAGCAAAATTTAAACTATGATTTTACGATTCCTTCCATTAATTTAACTATTATTTGATATAATATTTCATGATAAATAAGCTTGGTGTTGAATTTATATATACATATATATAAGGCTACTCCTACTCTAATAATTACCTTTAACGACTAGTTGTAATATAATTTATAACACAAATATAAGAACTGAAAATAAGTCTTTCTGTACAGAATCGAATCATTATGATAAATGCATTCTATACTTGTTTTTTGTTTGAATACAAGGATTTATTACTAATATGTTCTATCCTCAAAATATCCTCCATTAGTGTTTCCATTTGTGATGCCCGTGGCTAAAGATTCGATATTGGTATCACCATTTGCAAGTTTGGTTAAATCATCAATTTGATGGGCGTGATGGGCTCGGTGGTTATTGTTACCCATGGAATCGTCTGCGGGGTCGTTAATAAAGTCGTCATATCTGTAGTCTTCGTCCTTTACAGGAGCATCGTCATTATTTTCTATACCATCATGCTTTAATTTAATACCATCTTGGTTATTATCGTAGTCATTAAAGAAAGGTTCTGGGGATTCAATGGAGCTTGTAGAGGATGTATTAGATGGCACAGCACTATTCACATTCATGGCAGAATTAGAGTCAAGTTCGACGTCACGATGCTGTTCTTCAAAATATTGGGTTTCACTTTGCTTATCATCACCATTTAATGGAGAGTTATCCACACTCTTTTGTTCATCGTTTTTAATCATGCCGAGTTGAGTATTGGATACTGATTGTTTAGACTGTCTTTTGGAGGAGGATCTGGCTTCTCCCCTTTCTTGCTTTATAGCTTGTTGTTCCCTGTATTTAGCCAAATAAATCTTGAGCACTTCAGCATAATTCTCGAACCCCAAATCATGCATGGAATACAATATATCTTCCCCGTTGATGGTCTTACGCTTCTCTCTCAAACACTTATCACTTGCTTCACTTGTTATAAATGATATAAACTCAGAAACACACTCTTGCATACATTCCTTGGCATCCTTAGACACTTTTGCTGATACTGGAAGGGTATTTTTCATAAGTCTTGCGACGTTTGCAATGGGTAACCAACGGTCTTGCTCTCTTAGTTCAACGTCATGGGAACTGATCTTAGTGGGGTCCATAACGGTTTATCTCTCTTTCCTACAATATTTTTCACCTGTACTGGTTATTAGTTATGTTTTACCTCGAACTTTGCCTATTAGTATTCCGGCCAAGCTTATTGGATTGAATATTCTAGACGTTTTATATGAATTTTCCTGAGAAATAGTGGATGAAAAATAATTATAGAGGTTCGATGATTACGCACCCCGATAGTAAATTATGTACCGTGTAGTTTGAGATTAATCTGATCATGATGGATCTTATACTACAGTAAGGTGTCAGTATTATCGAATTGGCCATGAGCGATGCCAAAATTGATAAGGCCCCTGTAAATATGGAGGATGATAAATCGGGAGTACTTGGTCAATCGACAAAAGGTGCCTCATTTCTTTTCGTGGTGCAGATATTGACGAAGTTGTTTACATTTGTACTTAATCAATTGGTGATTCGTTATATTTCGCCAAAGGTGTTCGGTGTATCAGCATATTTTGAGTTTTTCGCTTCAAATATCTTGTTTATTAGTAGAGAGGGTGTTCGTTTGGCTGTACAGAGAATAGAGGTCCCCCACGAAGGCAATAAACACTACGACAGGTTTGATACGCATACCTTAAGTGGGACTTTACAAAGCGTTCTTAATTTGGGTTATATTCCCGCAATTCTTAGTGTTCCAATAACTGCTGCATTGATGTACTGGCAATATGGTTCTAATGCATTCCAGAATCTATTTAGCATGCCGTACATTAAATATTGTTTCATATTGATTGCAGGACTGATTGCATCCGAACTATTGGCAGAGCCGCTTTATTTGCTAAACCAGTTCCATTTGGACTTTAAAAAAAGATCCAAGTTTGAGAGTATTGCCATTTTTGGCAGATGCATGGTGACATTTTGTGGGGTGTTGGTGATCAGAAATTTATCGACGTTTCAACACTACGATTACGATGGTATTGCAACTGTAATATTTGTTTTAGGACAGTTTACGTATTCATTTATCCTCTTGTTGCTCTACTTGGCATCATTCTATTTGACTTCTTGGAATTCAGAAATGAATACTCTATCGATCAAGAAGGTTACAAAAGACAATAATAATTTCTATTTTGATCCTAAGGCTTTGGTGTTCTGGAGAAGTGTCTTCTTACAGATGATTTTTAAGCAACTTCTCACAGAAGGTGATACGTTGCTTACAAGTTATATTTGTACTATCGAAGAGCAAGGTATTTATTCTGTTGTGTCTAATTATGGTTCCATAATTGCTCGTTTGATTTTCCAACCAATCGAAGAATCGATCAGATTACTTTTCGCTAGAACCTTATCTGAGAAAAAGAAGCAAAACATCCAAAGAACTTTGGATGTTTTCAGATACTTAAGTTTATTCTATTTGAACTTCTCAATACTCATTATCGTAGGTGGTTATATCAATGGATCGTACTTATTAAGGTTATTACTTGGGGGCAAAGTTTCACTATGGAAAAACACAAATATATGGGATGTGTTTCCCCAATATATTATTTATATTCCATTTATGGCATTCAATGGTATTCTTGAAGCATTTTTCAGTAGTGTTGCAACCGTGAATCATATAAAGAACTTTTCCATTTTTATGTCAATACTGGCCATTTTAATATTGGGATTGCTGTATTTCTTTATATCCATTCTCGGTCTTGGTATATCAGGGTTGATTCTTTCCAATATAGTTAGTATGATCTTGAGAATTGTTTACTGTACCATTTACTACAAAAATTACTACAGCGACACCGATTCACCTATCTTTTTAGCAAAAATTACCACAAGAAGTCTACCAAAGATAGCAGCGGGCGTATTAGCATTTACTGCTCATAGATTCGTGTTAGGAGGATGGCGTACCTCTAGTTTTATAGATTTCCTTAAAAGCGCATTAATATGCATATGTCTTTTGTTGCATCTTGTCTATCTAGAGAGAGAATTACTTATTTCTGCTACAAAAGAAGTTAAAAATAAATACTTTGGTAAAGATAAGACAAAAGATGATTAAGTTAAGTATATAGATTATTAAAAAAATAACATTCATTCCGTTCTTTCAAAAATTAAAAAAATTGGAGTCGTCACACAAGGTGTTCGTAACAGTTCTTAGGAGTGTGCCAACCGCATCGCCTCCACCACGGGTAGCGTACTGTGCTGAATTGCTTCCCTCCAGTGATGGTGCCACTCATTGCTGAAGTTGAAATATTGATTACTCAAATACTGCAAACTTCGACCGCGGGGATCGATCCGGACACATCTATTATCCTTTCAAACTGAAATCAAACACACAATCAGTGCGCTTCTGCCACAAGCCATCACAGCAAAATACTTTCGAAAAAAACCCCATTTATAGTTTTTGAGCTTCTTTACGCAATATAATATTTTTATATTCTTTAATATTAGATGAGAAAATGTTTCCTTAGACATAGATGAAATGTCGATTGTTGATATACTGAAAAGTTTAGATGAGCTTGCTAAAGCTATTACACAAAAGAATACTGAAGTTGACGAATTAAAGAGATTATATAATCATAAAATTTCAATCATTAATCAATATGTAGAGGCACTTCCAAATCAAAGCGATGAATTAGACAATGAAATACTGGATATATCATTAATAAATACACTAGAAAATCCAGTGAAGTGTAATAATTGTAACAATGTTATTTCATTGTTGAATGGGAATTCTGACTTCGTTATAATACCTAAGAAGAAGATAAAGCAAGTGAAGCTTAATGAATCGGCAAGACCAAAAGTTCCTGGGACTAATTCTATAATAAATCGTGAAAATACTTCCAACGTTATGAGAAATCCAGTATATGATCTACCTACCGCCGACAAAAAATCTCGAAGCTCTAATTATTACGGAAATAAATCGAAGAAAACCTGCTCTTATTGCAAAAAAACTGGACATACGAGAGCTAAATGTCTTGTTAGATTAAACAGCGACGGATAATTTATAAATTCCAAGAGAATCTGATCAACGAATATTAGACAATCGCATTTCTATCGTAATAGAATCATTACATCAATAATAAGTCCTCATTTACGTTAACTTAATATATATTACATTGAACTAGTTATAAAATTTGTATATATGCTTATTTTGTTGATTGGACCATGTCCTCTAAAATTAATGTTAGTATTTTACTTAAAACAAATTTGAAAATTACATCAAATATACATACCTCTTCTTGAAGCATCTTGTAATAATGTACAATCAACAGAGTTGGCACTCATGTGAACGTAACGAACGGTTGACCCTCTAATAAATAAGTTCTTGACTGATTGTAAGTGTGGGTATTTTTCTTCATTAACGCATGAAATGTTATCTAATTTTAAATTCAAGTATTGGTCTACTGACTTCAACACACCCCTTATTTCTATATCATTTTTCAATTCAACTTTCACTTCTTGATCAACAAGAGTTTTAAAAAAACTAAAGAACAACATTTATTAATGATTATTTCAATGATCTACTATATTCTTATGCTATAATAAATAGTGAAGTGAGGTTTTCTATAAAGAAATTGAAAATATTCTGCTTACATAATACACCATATGCGAAATTTTTATATTATGCGAGAAAGTCACTGATATAACTAGATTGACTAAATCTAATATCAGGATCCAGAACATCATGCAGAAAATCGAATAGTTCTGAATCTATATCTGTAGAGTTATAAGCCGAGTTTTCATTCTTTCTTCTTTTTTTTGAAGAATGCGTTTTATGTGTTTTTTTCTTCTTGCATCTTTGCACCATTACTGCTGGTTCGGCGAATGCACCAATGTGATATTCTGTATCTAAGCTGAATCCAAGTTCATTATTGTCACCCATTTGTGATACATTACTTGGATCAATGCCATCGGAATGGCTGAAAATGTTGGTGGCATCGTAAATATCAATTGAATTGTTTAGGTATGGGCTGGTTGGAAAATCGTAGTTAGAGAAATCAGAATAATTTGTTACAAACTGGAGACTGTTTGAAACTTTTACAACTTGCTCATTCTTATCAGAAATTGTTGTGTTTTCATTGACATTGGTTTCATCAGTGTCATAGTTTTCATCGTTTCTTGTTGGATCACAGTTATTTTCGTCATTTGCGTGGTAAAGAACCCTAGTATTGATTTCAGTCTTGTTTACGTCTTCAGGTTCATCTTCACTTTCCAGTCTTACTCTAATACTCTCGATAGCTTCCTCAGGCTCTGGGAAATCGCTTGATATTGGAATTTTCAAATCAGAGCATTCTCGCTTCAGGCTAATTTTATTTTGAAGTCTTTTATATTTTGATCTTTTTCTTGATCTCTTTAATTGCTCTTGTTCTTGGACTGTTGAATTTTCATTAATTATATCTTTTCCTTCTAAACTAGATAATTTATTTGTCCTTCTTTCTATAGGGTACGATTGACTTGTATTGTCAAATGTTCTCGATGGAATTTGATGAATCTTAGGGTCACAATTTCCAGAATTTGTCTCCGATGCCATTAATGAATCTGAATTACTTTTAAACAGACTAATTTTATTACCCATTCTGGCCATTTGATAATTTGAAGGTGACCTTCCCCTAATTATCAATGGCGGTGTTTCTGTAGCTGCCATCACCAAATAATCATTGTCTCCAACATATGCTAATAGCTCTACCAGTAATATAAAATGACGATTGACCATAGAAGGTTTTCTTTGATTTATAGAAGTGGAAAACTGGATTCTTTCATATCTAGCTACTGTTGTCACCATTCCTTCGGGATATGTTGATAAGATAGATTCTAATGGTTTCTCTTCTTCGTTACCATCGAAGAAAAAAAGCTTGTTAAACTGATCAATCTTACTTTCATTTCTAATATTGGCAGACAGTTTAATCAAAAAATGACTTGGTAGGACTCCAGATATTGCTGGATAAACTGGAGGCTTGAATTGTGGTCCACGGTCTCTTTTCGCAGTATGTTGCACAAGTGATACTGGAACATCGTCTTCGCAGCATTTTGAAACCAATCTTAAGGCGAAGTACCTGATGTTTATTTTAGTGCCAATTTCATTAATGGTATAGAACTTCTCATTGGAAAATATTGATGGTTCATGTTGATCAAATTCAAATGCAGCGACTAATGTAAAATAATTCCTTTTGTACCCAATCCATTCACCATTGATAAAATCAAACCCACGGTCAATTCTAGCACTAACAAACGGAAAAACCTTTTGTTTAGTCGAGTCAATGTAGATTGGATTGAACAGATCAGTGCATTCAAAAGCAGGACCAAGTTTGAATTGTAGTCCAGATCTGGGTGCAACTTTCTTCTTATCGGCGGAATTGTCGTTTTCGCTATTGAGAATTGAATGGGGTGAAATGGTGTCATATCCATATTCTCTTCTCTGCTTTGAAGAGTTAGATATTGTAGGAAATTCCAAGTCTGAGTCGTGGTCAGAATAGATCTGATCTTCGTAATCTGATTGTTCAATTGTGTCGCATTGGATTGCCAGAGGTGCCAACCATGACAGATTGGCGCCAAAGCTTACTGTGCTCTTCAGAAAAGCACTCATTTTGTCAAATAACTAGTATACGCTTACAATGTTAATCTTTATATAGTTATGTATAAAAATAAGTTGTTTAGTTTTATTTGTGGTAATTAACCGCTAGAAACATAGATAGAAAACACAGACAGTTGCAATCCACAAACGTATTGCGCGGAATCTCCACCTAAGCAGCATTGATGCATCTCTTCTAGAGTGCCTTAGGAACACATAAGGAAACACAAGATATATAATAATTTTACATCTGATGTGTCTGGAAGCTGTTTAGCAAAAATAATACTGGCATATACACCAGCTGTTCACTTACTTCAATTGCTGCAATTTCCCTAGTATGGAATATATTTTAATACGATGTGGGTCTCGCACGACTCATCGTTTATGTCTAATTGAGATTTTTTTCAAGATGGTATTAACTACTAACAGAGGAATAGCATAGTGTTATAATTAAATATGGGTAAGAAAGCTATTGATTCTCGTATTCCTTCTCTTATCCGTAATGGTGTGCAAGAGAAGGAGAGAAGTTTTTTCATCATTGTTGGTGATAAAGCCCGTAATCAACTTCCAAACTTACACTACTTAATGATGTCTGCAGATTTGAAGATGAACAAGTCTGTTTTGTGGGCCTATAAGAAGAAATTATTAGGATTTACTTCCCACAGACAAAAGAGAGAAACTAAGATTAAGAAGGATATTAAGAGAGGTATAAGAGAAGCAAATGACCAAGATCCATTCGAAGCATTTATCTCTAATCAACAAATCAGATATGTTTACTACAAGGAAACTGAGAAGATTTTAGGTAATACTTACGGTATGTGTATATTACAAGATTTTGAAGCTCTCACACCAAACTTACTTGCTAGAACTGTTGAAACAGTTGAAGGTGGTGGTTTAGTTGTTATCTTATTGAAGAACATGACTTCTTTGAAACAATTATACACAATGAGTATGGATATCCACTCTCGTTATAGAACTGAAGCACATGATGACGTTGTTGCCAGATTCAATGAGAGATTTTTGTTATCTTTAGGTTCTTGTAAGAACTGTTTGGTCGTTGACGACGAGCTTAATGTTTTACCTATCTCTGGTGGTAAGCACGTTAAGGCTTTACCCCCAAGAGATGACAGTGAATTAACCGATAAACAAAGAGAGTTAAAGGAATTGAAAGAAAGTTTAGTTGATGTTGAACCAGCTGGATCATTAGTTGGCTTATCCAAGACAGTCAACCAAGCTCAAGCTATTTTAACTTTCATTGATGTTATTTCCGAAAAAACTTTAAGAAACACTGTTACTTTGACTGCTGGTAGAGGTCGTGGTAAGTCTGCTGCTTTAGGTATTGCTATTGCTGCTGCAATTTCTCATGGTTACTCTAACATTTTCGTTACATCACCATCCCCAGAAAACTTGAAAACTTTATTTGAGTTTGTCTTCAGGGGTTTCGATGCATTAGGATACAGTGAACATATGGATTATGATATTATTCAATCTACAAATCCAGCATTCAACAAAGCTATTGTTAGGGTTGATATTAAGAGAGAACACAGACAAACTATTCAATATATTGCCCCAACTGATCACCATGTTTTAGGTCAAGCTGAATTAGTTATTATTGATGAAGCAGCTGCCATCCCATTGCCAATTGTGAAGAATCTTTTAGGACCTTACTTAATTTTCATGGCTTCTACAATTAATGGTTATGAAGGTACAGGTAGATCCCTTTCTTTGAAGTTAATTCAACAATTACGTGACCAATCAGTTAAGGGAAGTAATGACGATACAATTATTGTTTCTAGAAATTCTCAAAATACTGCTGAAGGTGAAAACCTTGGTAGATCGTTACGTGAGGTTGTTTTAGATGAACCAATTAGATACGCACCAGGCGATCCAATTGAAAAATGGTTAAATAAATTACTTTGTTTGGATGTTTCCTTATCTAAGAATGCTAAGTTTGCAACTAAGGGTTGCCCTCATCCTTCTCAATGTAATTTATTTAATGTTAACAGAGATACCTTATTCTCTTATCATCCAGTTTCTGAAGCTTTCTTACAAAAGATGATGGCTTTATATGTTGCCTCTCATTACAAAAATTCACCAAATGATTTACAATTAATGAGTGATGCACCAGCCCACCAATTGTATGTTTTATTACCACCAATTGAAGAAGGTGATAACAAGATTCCAGATCCATTGTGTGTTGTGCAAATTGCCTTAGAAGGTCAAATTTCAAAGGAAAGTGTCCGTAAATCCTTATCCCGTGGTCAAAGGGCCGGTGGTGATTTGATCCCATGGTTAATTTCTCAACAATATCAAGATGAAGATTTTGCATCTCTTTCTGGTGCAAGAATTGTCAGAATTGCTACTAACCCAGAATACTCTGGTATGGGATATGGTTCTCGTGCTATTGAATTATTGCAAGATTATTTTCAAGGTAAGTTCACCGATATTAGTGAATCAAATCAATTGAATGATAACACACTCTCCCGTGTTACAGATCAAGAAATCACTAATTCATCTCTTAAGGATGAAATTAAATTAAGAGACGCTAAGACTTTACCACCATTATTATTGAAACTTTCAGAAAAACCACCCTACTATTTGGATTATTTGGGAGTTTCATATGGTTTAACACCTCAATTGCACAAGTTCTGGAAAAAATCTGGTTTTGTTCCAGTATACTTGAGACAAACTGCCAACGAATTAACGGGTGAACACACTTCTGTCATGTTGAATGTTATACCAGAACGTGAAAATGGTTGGTTAAACGAATTTTCTAAGGATTATCATAAGAGGTTCTTGCACTTATTAGCATATGAATTCAAAAAGTTCCCATCAGTACAAGCATTAAACATCATTGAAGCAATTGAAGCAGGTGAAGCTTCTGAAGTTAAATCTAAATTAACTAAGGAAAGATTAGACGAAATCTTATCACCATTTGATTTAAAGAGATTAGATTCCTACGCTAATAACTTATTAGATTATCATGTTATTGTCGACATGTTACCATTAATATCTCAATTGTATTTCTCCAAGAAAACTAGTAATGAAGTTAGCTTATCATCAGTACAGGCTGCTATTTTGTTAGCGATTGGATTACAACACAAGGACTTAGACCAAATTTCTAAAGAATTGAACTTACCTTCCAATCAATCCATGGCTATGTTTGCTAAGATTGTTCGTAAGTTTTCTACATATTTTAGAAGTGTTTTGAGTAGATCTATTGAAGATACTATGTCTCAATTTGAAGATACCGCTGTAAAAGAAATGGAAGGAGAATTAGAACATTACAACTATGAAGCTGCAGAACAAGGTTTAAACGAAGATTTAGAGGAAGCCGGTAATGAAGCTCTTAGTGAATTAAAGACCAAACAAAGAGAATTAATTAACTCACTTGACTTGGATAAATACTCTATTGCAGAGGATGCTGATTGGGATGCTGCTGGCAAGTCTGTTGCAAAGGCAGCTTCTGGTAAAGGTGTTGTTAGTGTTAAGAACAAGAATGCTAAAAGAAAGAAGAGCGAAAACTCTACTGAGATTTACGAACAGGAAATGAAGTCAGCATCTAAGAAGGTTAAGAAATCAAAGAAGTAATGTTATTGAATATGCACATATAACTTTCTATCTATCTATATATAAATATTATACACGCAAAAGATCTATTTGTATGCTTTATCTAATATTGTATCTAAAGTCCAGGTGATAAGTTCTAATAATGATGAGCCATTTTCGTTCTTATAATCACATATTTGAAGCTCATTTTTTGCATAATCATGTAATTCTGAGTTAACATCCCCATTTACGAAGAGATGCTTATGACCTTTAACAAATTCAGGCCATACAATCGATTTGAAATATCCCGGTGGATCAACCCAGAATCCTTCTATCGTTTGATATCCAGCTCTTGCTTCACGTCTCTGTTTTAAGGTTTCATAAGAGGCATGGTAGAATAATTTAATATCAAGCATCAGTACTAATTCTGCATCATGATACAACATGAATCCATCAATAAGAATCAATAATGTATCATCCAAATTATATTTTTCAAGTTTTCGTTTTAAACTATCTATTTCATTCTGCTCCAATTTTAAAGATGGTTCTATTTCCAAACTTTGTATTTCTAAATGATTGTTTCCCAGTTTTAGCCCGTTAATGTATTCTTTAAATTTTTTAAAGTTTATTGCTTCAGGACAGTCCCAATTTTGTTGCCCTGTTTCAGCATCTATTGGGATTTCATTGTCCGGCAAGTAAAAATCATCCAAATGTACCAAAATCGATTTTTTTAACAATGAGTTGATTACTTTAGCGGACGTACTCTTCCCCGACGAAGAAGGTCCACTTAACCCAACAAGAATAATATTTCTACTTTTTTCACGGTGCATTGTGCTGCTTTAGTAACCAGAGGTTGGGATAATTTCCCTTATCAAATTATCACAAAAAGTTTCAAATTGATGTGCGACTACAAAGATTTAAAAGACAGGAGATTTCATGAATATCCATTTACAATGTGATGGAAATATTATATTCTAATACTTCACAGTATTGAATTAAATTCTATGAGGTCTTACTGACATAAACTTATACATTCTAAGACTTTTGCATACGCAGCCCATTCTCTTACATATGATATTAGTGATATCGGGGGCGACATTAATAATACCGCCATTAATGGAAATACTTACGTTCTCGATTGCTATATAATTCAATATAATAGGTCTTCATTAATGCCCAAATTTATTAAACCCACCCACATTTATAATTAGAATAGTAATATTTCTATATGAATCAGGCAAAAAATGCGACCCAATGTTCTCATGATTATAGAACTGATCAAGTTCAGTACCATTTAAGCTTTATTGGACAAGTCCATATGGCTCCTATTGGAAGCATGCATCATTAGACACTTGCAATGCTTCGGCGAATTTTCTAAAAAAGGATAACTTCTGAACTTGGCCATGCGAGTTGAAGTGAGAGACTTAATCACATTTCCTAATTAGGAAATGTTATAAGAATGGCACTTCTGTCTAGGATAAGTTGTATATAATGTAAGTACAGTTTCATATTCCTTTAATTGGATGATAACTCCTGATCACATATATATATATGTAATAAGCTAAAGCCCCTTTTTTGCTTTATACTTTTTGTTATTTTACCGTTCAAATTAGTGTGATCTAACTGTATACGAAGAACCATCATCAGTTCTTTTATCTTCTCGTCCAGAATATTCCCAACAAATAACCCTGGCACTTTAATAGGTACTCCTGATTGTTGAAATCATAAACTAAGTTAAGAAAAGCTACTTTCTTCATTTTTCGATATTTTCAAATCCCCAGGTTCGTACATGATCTATTTGCCTTGAAAAATAATTGGACTACAATATATGATGAATGAAAAAGAAGCTAAAAACGCTCTGGTGACTACATCTGAGACAAAAGAAGGTATAAAAGATACCGTGGATGTAAAGCTAGAACTTAGTTCTACAAATTCCCCTAACAGGGAGCAAAACGAGGATTCAGAGGGGTCCGAGAAGCAATCACCAACAAATCAAAATTTTCTTTCTACTCTCAAAGGTTTTAATATAGAAAAGGCAGCATATAAGCATTACGGTAACAAGTCGCTGATGGACGCCAAAGCATTGGAGAAAATCATGAATGAGCCCAAGCGTACAACAATTGAACAAGACATACAGGAAGAAGCGGAAAGACCTAAAGATTCGCAGACACCCAAACCAAAAAGCATAAAATATATTATAGATAAACAAATAGGGAATATACTCGGTGTTTCCGAACAGATCATATCTGATGATGACATCAAACCTTATGACGTGAGCACACTAAATGAGATCTTGAAGCTTAAGTGCGAACAGGAAAGAACAAAGCAGGACTCTATAAAATGCGAATTTGCGGTTAATGTACTTGAATTGATGAGATTGGCACAAACACTAAATATAGAGGCTAATTTGATTCCATTTCTCTTTTTTGGGGATATTCCTGCTCATACGTTGAAAAGAAAGTTACAAAGTTTACAGGATGATACGAATAAAGTAATCAATGATCTTCAAGAAAAATCTACTACAAATACTATTATCCCACAAATAACAAAAATACTAAGTGACCTCAAAAATAAGGAAACACCAAGTACCGAACATGAACACAGAGAAACCAGATACAATTCACCAATCAGATCACCTAAGCTGCCTGATGATAACCACAGGAGGGTTCTTTCAGAGGGAAGCATCGATAAGGAATCTGTCAACTCCGAACCAGCCAAAATGCCACTACCAATTCCAAATTATCTGCCACAGTTGCAACAGCCGCACCTTCCACCACATGGATCACAATTCTACGGACAAACATCACCAAACATGCCGCAAACGCAAAACGCACCAAAAGACCATCAAAATCCAGTAATGGGAACTCCGTATTCGCAGAAATACACTAATGTCATGTACCAACAGTCTCAGGCACCATACCAAGGCACTAACAACTTTCTTCCACAACAGCAGTTCCAATTCTACGTGCCCTCCATGTCCAATAATGCTCCATACATGCTCCAAGGACACCCACCAGTTCCGTATGCATATAACCAATACCAGAATCCTGAGTCGGAGTCCAAGCATTATTTCCGTCAAGACGAGACCAGTCCTGCAAAAAAGGCCCGGTACTCTAAGACATCTGAGATTAATTTCATGATAAGCACCCCCAAGAACCCACCAGCAAGAAAGTATAATACTCACAACACGTCGCGTGATAAATAGAAATATAGTCTTATACTCATTCAATACAACTAATCATCATATTCTTCTCTATGCCGCGCAAGTTGCCTGATCGGCAGCAGATGAACATGACCGACATGATGTGACGAAAAAAAGAAATTAATAAACATGCGACCGTTAGATTCCCCGAGGAACTAAAATTCTCTATATAGAATTATTTTTCCCTTGTCAAACTGTAAGTGAATATTCACCAAATATATTATACTTAGCAACATTTATTATGTATCATGGTGTTAGAAAATGATCAAGAATCTAATACACTGTATAATAATCAAATGGCAAACCCTATATCTGAAGAAAAGAGCAAATTAGATGATGACGAACAAGGTCAAGAGACAGTTAATACTGAATATCCCTTCTCGATATTCAGGAAAAATGAAAAATATTTGCTTATATTGGTACTCTCCTTGGTAGGGTTCTGGAGTACAGTTTCAAATCCTATCTATTTCCCAGCCCTTCCCACATTGACACGCTATTTTGGGACTACCGATGCAGTGATGAACTTGTCAGTTGTTGCATACCTTATATTCCAAGGATTATCTCCGACTTTTTCGTCTAACTTGGCCGATACAGTGGGTAGAAGGCCTGTTATATTAGCATCTATTCTCATATACATTGCTTCATGTATAGGTTTAGCGTTCACTAATGTATACTGGCTATTGGCTGTATTAAGATGTGTACAAGCAGCAGGAATTGCACCCATCATCGCTATAAGCTCAGGTATTTCAGGTGATGTTTGTACACCAGCAGAGAGAGGTGGATTTGTTGGTGTCGTATCTGGTTTCCAGTTGGTGGGTAACGGTTTCGGTGCCTTGATAGGTGCAGCTCTAATTAACCAATTTGATAGTTGGAGAGCTATATTTGCCTTTTTGGCTATTGGTGGAGGTGCTACATTTATATTTGCCATATTCATGCTTCCAGAAACAGCCAGACATTTTGTTGGAAACGGTTCAATTATCCCGAAAACCTTCATTAACAAACTGCCAATCTTATATGCTGCTCATATGAGAAGCAGATTAACCAATGATATGGCTACATTAAAAGAGAAGCCAGTTTTAGATTTTTTATCGCCATTTAAAATATTATTCACTTCGGAGGTTTTCGCAATTTTAATGCCTGCCGGTTTACATTTTGCTAGTTGGACATGTGTTTTAGCTACGCTTTCTACAGAATTAGAATCGGATAAATACAATTATCCAATTTTGCATGTGGGGTTTGTTTATTTACCTCAAGGAGTCTTTTGTTTAGTGGCTTCTCTTCTAAGTGGTAAATTGCTTAACTACAGTTACAAGTACTATAAGAATGCATATGACGTTAAGTATGAAAACCAGGAGCATAAACCAAGATTCAACATCTTTCATAGTAGAGTTGTGGTTTTAATTGTACCAATAATATCAATGGTTATTGGGTTAGTTGTATTTGGTTGGTGTATTCAATATGCTAAGAATATCAGCTCCATCATTATCTCCACATGTCTAGTTTCATTTTCTGCATCTTCATTTATATCCGTGATAACAACAATTTTAGTTGATATGAATCCACGCCGTGGTTCTGCTCTGACAAGTTGCTTAAATTTAATGCGTTGTTGGCTTGCTGCATTGTTTAGTGGTGTTCTACTGGACATGATAAGTTCCATGAACCTTGGTGGTTGTTATACCTTAATGGCTGCATTATGTTTAGTTTCTAATCTCGGATTAGCATACGCTGCTTGGATAATATCCAAAAAAATAAAAAAAGAAAACTAATATACTATAATATCCTTGCATTTCATCTAGAACTCATTTTAAGTAAATATTAGATTAATAGATTAATAATAATAATAATAAGAAAACGATATTAATTAAATACAAATAGGAAAAAAATAAATAAGAAGACCTATTGACATTATAAACTCAATCAAGAAAGCTCATATCGCTTATTGAGATGCACATTGAACACCTGGACCAGCACCACCTTCTTCATCTTCAGAATCGTACGCGTCACGTCTGTTGTTAGCTTGGTGCTTGTATGGATCAACATCAACTAAGTCGCATTCATCAACTTCAGAACCCTTTGGAATAGTTACCTTAGTTCTTGGAGGTAAGACTTGTTCCAAGATCTTCAACTTATCTTCACTAGCGAAGTTGTTACCTGGGAACTTGACGTTGAACTTAATAAATAAATTACCTCTACCACCTTGTCTATAAATTGGCATACCTTGGTTTTCAACTACCTTTAAGGCACCTGGGGAGATGACTTCACCTGGGAGGACAGTAGCCTTGATGAAATCACCAGAAACGTGCTTAAATCCAATGTCACCACCAGCTAAAGCGGTTAATAAATCGATTTCAGCTTCGTAGTATAAGTCGTTACCCTTTCTAGTGAACTTGGCATGTTGCTTTTCTTCAACAACAAAGACGACATCACCTGGGGTGATACCTGGTTCTTGGTCACCTTCACCACTGAAAACAACTCTTTGGCCGTCCTTCATACCTGGGTCAATGTGAACTTGTAAGATCTTACGTTCACTTTCAGTCTTCTTACCCTTACATTGAGTACAACGGTCCTTTGGATCACAGATATCACCGGAACCTTGACAGACATCACAAACAGTTTGAAATCTTTGAATCATTGGACCCATTTGTCTGGTAACGAACTTCATACCTTGACCGTGACAAGAAGTACATTGTTTAATCTTACCTTCTTTACCACCACGACCTTCACATGCCTTACATAAAACGGTCTTATTTAAGGCTAACTTGGCGGTTCTACCCTTGTATAATTCTTCTAAAGTACATGAAATTGAATGCTTGATATCCTTACCTCTGGTTGGGCCACGGGAAGCTCCACCTCCCATACCACCAAATCCTCCACCGAAGAATTGAGAAAAGATATCATCAGCGCCCATACCACCTGGACCGCCGGCACCTGACAAACCTTCTTCACCATAAGAGTCGTAGACTTCTCTCTTTTGTGGGTCTGATAATGTTTCATATGCATGTGAGATCTCTTTGAACTTTTCAGCAGCTTCTGGAGATGGGTTCTTATCTGGGTGGTATTTTAATGCTGCCTTTCTGTATGCTTTTTTTAATTCGTTATCAGAAGCAGAAGGAGATGCTCCCATAAGATCGTAAAATTTAGTTTCTTTAACCATTTTATCCACAATTTATCGATCGTACTCTATAATACAATTATATCTATAATATTAAATGTATAATCAATATAAATATTGCCTTTATAAATATTACAAATACAATATATACTATAAATTTCTGAAGAACGTTAAAGAATGTTCTTTTCAGACCGCACTGGAAATTTTTTCATTTGATTTTGTGTAACGTTTCTTTTTTCAGTCTGAGATAAGCTGGCAATGAACTCAGGGATAAGGTGGTATATAAGGGCCCTAGTAGTATGCAGCCCACAGTAAAGAGAATAGTAATAATTTATGTATGAAATATGACCCATGTGAAGAAGAGAAGAGGCGAGCAATTTACAAATAACTTTTAGCTATGTATAGTGTGTATCAATCATAACCAGCTATTCGAGTCGTTCAATTTTTTCGTGATATATTTAGTCTAGCAAAAAAAATCTAGTAAACAAATATATGGTGTTTTACCAACATCTAGTATTTAATCGTATAAAGCATTTGGTGAACCCAAAAAGTCATCAAATGCGAAGAGTTCGTAGTATCAACCAGCATGTTCCACAACCTCACTGACCAATTTACCCTCCCTGATGGTGTGTTTGAATTGTTCTGGTACCGCAAGTTCAACATAGTCGTCTTCCGATAGAACATTGACGTTCATAGATGTAGCACTACTGGAGAATAGTTGAATGTCGTTATCGATGGATTCTTGCGATAAGTAGATAGATCCATCATCAGATTTGTCGACACTGATCATACTGACAACACCAGTTACTTGCACACCGTATTTGGTGGATTTGATGATATCCAAACCAGAAATTAATGACTCCACAATAACACTGGTCCTACGGGAGTTAGAGAGAGAAACAGCGTTTGCCTTACCCTTGATGTGAACGGTGGTATCACTACAATTACCAATGAAAACAGATTGGTGCATTTCAGCTTCAATGACAATTGGTTCTGAAATATCTGCACTGGTATAATTCTCAATGATCCACTTACTGCCATCAACCAATTCCTTTTTGGCTGGCTTCTTGGTGACAGCGACAGAAGAAGCACTAGATAAGTTCACTGGCTTCTTTGGAAGTGATGGTCTTTGTGGCACAGTGGCCTTTTGTCTTAATGTTGGATTCTTGTGGGTCATTTCAGACTTGGAAACCTTCTTAAGTCCAGAAGTAATTCCCTCACCTTTGTTAAGATCAGCAAAAACAGCATTCATACCACCGGAGGAAGCTGGGGAACTTGGCTTATCGTCGTCTAAGAGATCTGCTGGTGGAGGAGGTGGTGGTGGTGGTGGTGGTGGTGCAGCCCCTCCAGCACCTGGGGCTAATGGAGGAGCTGGCGAAGAATCAGAAATAGACTTGATTTCTTTCAAAACCTCTTGTATTGGTTTACCAGAAGCATTCCACGCTGGTCCCTTGATGTGATATTGCTTCATATATTCTTTCAATTTGTCAAAAATTGTCGAAAATTGCTTAACCCATTCGACATGGCTGGCATCCTTTTCTTTGTATTCCTTTAAGACTCTGTTTGACCAGAAAAGAGATCCATCCTTGAAATCGGATATCGTGGAAGGAGTCTCTGAAACAATCCAACCCAACACAGGTGCACCTTCGCCAATTGTGTTTAAATGATTAATATATTGAGATGTTCTGTTTGCATCCTTCAATTCGTTGATCTTGGAGATTCTTTGGTTGATTGGCTCCAACAATTTCAAGAAACTGGCGTCACTCATATCTGGTTTTTTGGCCTTAGAAACAACTTCCAAAAACGCAATTTCTTCATTGAACGCTTCTCCAAACAATTGGGCACTTTCGCTGACTACAGGATCAATGTTCTTGGATGAAACAACAAATGGAGCGACGTATTCAGCGATCAAACTTTCGAATTGTTGGATCATTTCTGGTTTCTCGGCGGCTATGGCAACGGGAGAAGCTGTTGGGGTTGCTGTAACATCTCCGGCACCCCCTGGGGCCTTAATATCGCCCAAGTTTCTATCTGTAGATGCTTCTATAGATTTTTCCCCATTAGCTCCTTCAATGCTCTCGGAGGCTACATTATGGCTCGACGCTTCTTGGAAGATGGTGATATCTTCCAACCGCGATGTAGCAGCCTCTAATCGCTTAAGAATGGTCACAATGTTGTACCCTTGAACATTGAACTGGTTTTGACTCTCTTCACTAGACATATTGTGTTTAACACTATGGTTTATTCTCAATTGTATATCTGGCCAAATCAAATATTGTGATAAAGTCCTCAATCCTTTTGCTGCCAATTTGTTCGGGACACGAATATTTGTTCACTCTGAGGTAACATAAAAAACCGTCAATAACATGTATATATATAGTGCTATAGTAGTATTACGACGTGATAGTAAAGGCATCGATGGTTGGAATTAAGGTCAAGGAGGAGAATGAACAACTCTCCCGTCAAAAGATCCATATGATTAGGGATTTGACGCCGCCAAAAGAGGACGAACCGTTTTACAACAGATATCAGGAAGGAGTTCCCATTGCCATGGACTTCGGTACATCGTCAATGAGAATAGGATTGACCAATTCAAATGAGCCAAATAACGTGTTTCCGTCATTGGTATCGAGGTATAGAGACCGTAAGGCGTTGAAGACGTTGACCTTCGTGGGTAACGATGTGTTAAGAGACCAGTCTCTTAAGTCGTCGCTGAAGAGTCCATTTGATGGCCCTTTGGTGACAAACTGGGACTATGTTGAATGCATTATGGATTACTCATTTGAGCATTTAGGAGTTACCAGTAATAACGGCAGTGTGAACAACCCCATTATCATGACTGAACCAGTGGCATGTCCATTGAGCCAGAGAAAAAATATGTATGAATTATTATTTGAAGCATATCAGGCACCAAAGGTCACATTTGGAATTGATTCGTTATTTTCATACTACGCTAATAATGACCCAGGCTCAAGTGGTCTTGTTATAGGCACAGGACACGAGCTGACGCATGTCATACCTGTCTGGAAGGGTAGAGGTATTCTTCTGCAAACAAAAAGAATTGATTGGGGTGGAAGCCAGTCACAACAATTTTTGGGTAAACTTCTTGCATTGAAGTATCCATATTTCCCTACTAAACTTACGGCAAATAACACGGCTAATTTGTTCAAAGATCACTCGTACATACTGTTAGATTATCAAGATGAGATATCTCATTATCTTGATATGGATGTTCTTGAGGAAAAAGACGTTGTTGTCCAAATTCCTGTGGAAATATCAGTTTCCCAAGATAGAAAAAAGACAGAAGAAGAATTATTAAAACAATCGGAAAAGAGACGTGAACAAGGTAAAAGATTGCAAGAACAAGCACAACAAAAAAGATTGGAAAAGCTTGCACAAAAGCAAGAAGAATATGAATATTACACCGCATATAAGCTAGAATTTTCAAGCTTGACACCAGAAGATATACAAGCAAAGCTTGGCGCTGATGGTTTTGACGATTTAAATGATTTCAATAAATATTATAACTCATTAGAAAAAGTAATTAAGAAAGCCAACAATCCTAATGATGAAGAAGAAGAAGTAGTTGATCCCCTGAGTGCTTGGCCGTTGGTTGAAACCCCGGATGATCAATTAACTCCTGATCAAATAAAGGAAAAGAGAAAGCAAAGATTACATAAAGCAAACTATGAAGCTCGCGAGAAGGCTAAGGAAATTAAAAGAAAGGAAGAGGAGGAAAAAGCTAGACTTGAACAGGAAGAAAAAGAATGGCGTGCGAGAGATTTAGAGGATTGGTGTAGTGTTAAGAGAATGGCATTAAGTGATTTAATTCATCAATACAAACAAAGAGCAAAACTTATTGATTCATTCAAGGACAGAAAATCCATGGCTGCACAACAACGTATGAAAAATATTGCTGATTTGGCTAATGATGAAACTGGATCTACTTCGGCTACTTCAAGAAAAAGAAGACGTAATGCCACTGCTACCATTGATAATGATCCTACTGATACTTTCGGTGCCAATGACGATGATTGGAGTATTTATAGGGATATTAGTAATGCTTCGTTGGAAGAAGAACAAGAAGAGACTAATAAGCAAATTCTTTCGTTGGAAGGTGAACTTTTACAATATGATCCTAATTTCCACACGGAGGATACACTTGCAGCATCTCAAACATTTGACTGGAAAAACCTGGCCTTGCATAAATTCATTCATGGACCTCGTGAAAATATACATGTAACATTTCAATCTGATGGTATGGATGTTGATGAAATTGCCAATCATCCAGAGATCATTCAAAAAAACCATCAAATGCATCTTAACATTGAAAGAGTACGTGTTCCTGAAATATTTTTTCAACCACAAATCGCTGGTCTTGACCAAGCTGGTATTACTGAGTTACTGAACGACTTACTTTGTAGAAGATTAGATGGAAACTTTAGAAGTGGGGGACAATCATACGAGGTGGTCCAAAATGTCTTCCTTACTGGTGGTTTGGCTAATATACCGAATTTCATTCCTAGAATTACTAATGACTTCACTAGCTTTTTACCAGTTGGAACACGCTTCAATGTTAGAAAGGCAAACAATCCTTTAACTGATCCATGGAGAGGTATGCAAAAATGGGCCAGTACAGAAGAATGTAATAACAGTTATGTGAGTAGACAAGATTACGAAGAATACGGTGCAGAATATATTAAAGAACATGGTCTTGGTAATGCTTGTTTATTATAACTCAATAGTAAATATATATATGTAGTATACAAGAATATAAATCTTTTCAGGATGCAAATTATCTTTCATATCTGCTTTACTTTTTAATAGTATTTGGGTTGATACCCTTTCTCTTCAAGTTTCTCTTAACACTTTGGTTAATAATTTCCTTATCAGCGTCGTCATCGAATTCAGCGAAGTCATCGTGAATGATACCTTCTTCTTCAGCTTCAACTCTAGCTAATGTTTCCTTTTCCTTTGCACCAGCCTTGGAGTCATCGTGATGAGATGCAGCTGTCTTCTTGAATTTAGCAACGTAGAAACCATCAACATTATATGTGTGTGGATAATAACGTCTGGTTAATGACAAACTTTGATCAAAATGCTTACCACGGTATGAAGTGAAACCTGGTTTACCAATTTGTAATCCAGTTTCAACTAATTTAACATTTGGTCTCTTTCTTAATGCATATTCAACAACAGCTTCGTTTTCATCAACAGCAACGGAACAAGTAGAATAAACTATAACACCACCAGTTGCAGAGTTAGCATCTACGGAATCGATAGCTGATAAGATTAATTGCTTTTGTAAATGTGGAATTTGGATGAAATCCTTTTCAGTACGACTGACCTTTACAGATTCGTCCTTACCAATAACACCAGTACCAGAACATGGAGCATCTAATAAGATTCTATCAAAACCACCAATGACCTTAGGGAATTCTCTTGCATCGTAGTTACATACAATGGTGTTCTTACAACCTAATCTATGGATGTTAGCAATTAAAGACTTGGTACGAGCCTTGTTTGCATCATTTGCAAAAACACAACCGGTATTCTTCATTAAAGCAGAAATGTATGTAGTTTTACCACCTGGAGCAGCAGCCATATCCAATATACGTTCATTTTCTTGTGGACCTAATGCCATGACTGGTAAGAAAGAAGAAGCAGCTTGTAAAATATATTGACCAGCTAAGTATTCAGATGTAGCACCAATAGGGACTTGAGAATCGAAGATTTGTAAACCAACCTTGGTCCAACTACCAATAGGTTGTAAGTTAACACCACGATTGACTAAACTTTGAGCTAAATCACGACGTCTGGTCTTCAAAGTATTAGTTCTGATGGTGATTGGTCTGGCAATTTCGTTAGCTTCGAAAAATTCCATGGCTTCGGATGGAGAAAATAAGTTGAATAATTTTTCAGCTAAGAATTCAGAGTAACCGAAGTATTCACAGATATCCTTGAGTAATCTAGTAACATAATCGGTTCTGGACTTACCGTCTTCGGAGAGTTCTTTAAAGTTTTCTAATACCTTGACAATTTCAATCATTCTTGTTCTGGTCATGGTGACATCTTGTGGACCTTTAGCCATTTCTGCTTCTTCTTCTTCTGTTGGGAGAACAACAGCTCTTGGTTGAGCCAATTCAGCTTCAAGCAATTCCTTTTCTGCTTCATCAGCTTCAAATTCTTCTTCTTCGTCCAATTTTCTAGACAAAGCTTCCATATTTGCTGCATTCAAGTCTTCGATATCATCTTCATCGTCCGAGAACATTGGCTTTGCACGTCCCTCTTCGTCAGAGTCATATTCGCCATCTTCAATGTCAAACTCATCGTTTTCTATTTCATCGTCCAAATCTTCAAGACCTTCTTGAACATCATCGTCAGAATCATCAAAAAGAGCCTTCTTGGCAGAGGACAATTGCTTTAAGTCAACTTCTGGTAAATCTTCGGCAAACTCGTCAACATCTTCCTTGGTTTTCTTTTGTTTCTTATTGTTGTAACTAGATTTCTCTTTGCTAGCAACCTTTTTTGGCTTTGATTCTGCTGAAACTGAATCAGATCTCTTTCTTTTCACATCCTTCTTTTGTTTTTTAGCTTGGAATTCATCTAAAGTAGGTGGAACACCTTGCTTATTCTTACTTCTTCTACCCATGTCGTACTAGTATATCTACTTGATCAACAATATATAGTGCTAAACTATTATTAAATACTTTATCGCGATGAGCTTTACATATTTTTTAAATTTTTCACATTGTAAATCAACACGACCCATATCTACACAAACGATATTCGGATAATATCTAAAACACACAATATATGTCGTTGAATGAAGTGGTAGGAGCCATGAATGGGGAATTAAGTAACAGTAGTGACGTAAAGACAGTGCAAAAGAGTACCACCGTCATCTCTGTCAATCAACATGCATTAATTCGTCTACCATCTGAAGGTATGAAGATCATCGAAATAAGGTCAGATGGAGTTATAAACTTGGGAAAGTTTGGGTCATTTGAAGTGAACGGAATAATAGGATATCCTTTTGGTCAGTCGTTTGAAATTGTTGAGGATTTGAAGGTCAAGCCAATCAAGAGCATACATAATTCACAGGCACAAGCAGAAGCCCCAGAAGAAGGATCTGATTTGACCAAAGATGAACTCACCAAGATGTTTTCTGACAGTGCTGAAAACAATCAAAACATTATCAATATCGGCTCAAAGATTCAGAAATTGACTAGTGACGAAATCGACAAGTTAAAGAAGTCTGGAGCAACCTCCGACATTGGTCAGAAGATCATCGAACAGATGATTGCAGGACATGAAGGTTTCGACAAGAAGACTATATACTCTCAACAAAAGTACTTGAGAAGAAAACAACAAAAGTTTTTAAGAAGATTTACCGTGGAATATTTGAGTTCTTCTGCGTTGTTACGATATTATATTGAAAAGGATCTTCCTCGTGTTCTTGACATGAGTGAAGAATCCTTAGGATTGTTACTTAACTACGCTAACGTGAGACCAGGTGGTAAGTACTTATTAATTGACGAAACCGGGGGTGTTGTATTGTACGCCATGATGGAAAGAATGAAAGGACAAGGTACTATTGTTCTTGCTCACGAGAACGAACACCCAAACCACATAGCTTTAAGATATTCTGATTATCCAGAAGAATTGCAACAAAAGATGGTCAAGCCAATTAACTGGTTACAATTTCTTGATCCAGAAAACGAAAGAATTGAGTGGACTGATTCTCTGGAACAAGAAATTGAAGAAATGAAGGCTTCCAAGAAGGCACAATACTTCCGTCGTGCTAAGAAGGCTGGCGAAATTAATAATGTCATAGATTTGGTTGGTGAAAACAATTTTGACGGTTTAATTTCTGTTAGTACATTACACATGCCAACCTTGTTACCTAAAATTCTCCACACAATAGGTGGATCTAGACCAGTTGTTATTTACAGTCAATTCAAGGAACTCCTTCTTGAAACTCAGCACTCCATGGGGTTCGATAAGAGAGTCTTGGCTCCTTCTATTTTTGAAACCAGAGTAAGACCATATCAAACCATTCCAGGAAGATTACATCCAGTCATGACAATGAGAGGTTTCGGTGGTTATATCTTATGGGGAACTCGTGTCATTCCTAAAGAAACTGGTATCAATGCCATTGGTCGTGGTTTCGTTAAAAAGAGAAAGACTGAAACTGAAACTCCCGAATCTACACCAGCAGCAGAATCTGCTGAAATTACTGAATAAATTATAAGCATGTATCGTAATATATTTTTTTAATTACATAAATTTCGTAAAGCTGATAACGGTGAATCTTTCACCCATCCTATGCTACATCTGATATTCCCCTCGGTGTCTCTATAAGTACCTGTTTCCCATTTCCCTGATTCTCTCTCGCTCAATAACTCACGAATACAATTTGCCTGTTCTATATATCCTAATTCAAATACAAATCCCTTAGCATCCAGTGGTAATACCAAGTTTTCAATCAATGCTAAATAAAACTCATTTTCTCCCACCAATGCTAATTTGGGTTCATATTGACGTACTGATTTCTCCACTCCATTCAATAACAACGGTAAATTGTAGTCCTGAATAGGTATATAAGGAGGATTCGATACAATTAGGTCAGGCTTGGTATCCACAAACCGTTTTACTCCTTCGGGGCTCAACAAATCAGTTTTCAGAATTTTAATATTAGTGACATCCTGCTTGAATGAGGTCTCATAATGGGCCAAATTATCCCTAGCTAATGCATATGCCGTATCACTTATATCAAATGCCTCTATATCAGCCACAATCCCTCCTTCTCTGAGCCTGTGATTCAATAACAACGGGATACACCCACTTCCAGTACAGGCATCTATAATCGAAAGTGGGTGATTGTGAAATTTTTCAACCAACTGATCAGCTAATAGATCTGTCCATTCTTCAGTCTCCCATCGAGGAATTAGTACTCCTTGTCGACAAAGAACATCTAGATCACCAAAAGGCTGGCTTCCCAATATGTATTGGAGTGGTTCTAATCTAGATCTTCGACTCACTGCTTCGCTCCATTTCTGCTTAGGCAATTCTTTCTTTATCCATGAAAGCTCCTGCTTCGCACCCTCCAAGTTCCTATTAGCTTTCAACAACGGGGGTAGTAACAGTGATATCTTCGTGGCCTCTCTGACAATACGAGACGTTATTCTAGGCATGTCTCATACAGCTGTAGAAAAGTGTTCTATATTTTTCAGTTTCGCTAATTAATTTTTCATTACGATTATGTACATATATACAAGAAGATTAAAATAAGTTCTTGACAGGGCAATTAAAAAACTTTTTCTAAGATATCATGGCTTATAAACCTTTTCTAGCATAGTACATGTATGCTCTTTCGTGGACATGGTCAGGGAATGGAGAAATGACTTCAGAGTGGCCAGGTCTGGCAACTGGATCTCTCAAGTATACAGCATGACAAGTACTAAATGAAATTTCGATGTGGGCAGGTAAAATAGCAAAACAACCAATGAACGGTCTTGGGACCCACGGAGTGAAGTATGGCTTTTTCTCTTGACGGCCAAATAAGCCCTTTTGCCATGGTAAGTTGACGACAGCAGAGGCTTCGTCTTCCACAACTGCATCCTTATCCAACTTCTTGTGCAACTTCAAGTTTTCAGCGAAGTGTGGAGAATATGGAATAGATTGGGATTCGGACAACTTGCTCTTGGAGGCATATACACGAATGGCTTCTAATCTAGACTTGACGACTTCGTTAAGGATTTGCTTGACTAAGGAGGCCAACTTAGCTTCTTCCTTGGTGCCGAATTCGGTGGATTTGGCAGAAATAAACGTCTTGATGGCTTCATCGTTGTGGTTGGTAAGCAAAGCGTGCTCCGCTTCTTTCAATTTTTGGAATACTTCAACACATTTCTTAGCATCAACCTCGTGGTATTCTTTGAATAATTCTACGGTGATTTCACTTGGCTCCTTACCACTAACCGTGGATAAGATCTTACTCAACACAGATTCCCTGGTGGTGCCCTTTTGCTCCTTTATCATGTTTTTGTCTATTTGCTCATTGAATTTCCTTATCTTTTCCTTGTTGGATAACGATGCTTCGCCTAAAGTATCGAGAGAGGCTGGTTTCGTTTGCTTTAATTCCCATACTTCTCTAGGGTTTGATTGACTCATTTTAACAAATTTGTTCCAGGTAGCAATTTGTTGGTTGTCAACTTTCACAGCCTTTTCTACACTTGGCTTGACTCTACCCATGGCCAACAATACCTTTTCTGGGTTAACACTGAAGATATCTCCCCCAGTTAATGGAAATGATGGATGTTTCACAACAACACCGTTAACTTTGACGTGACCCCCAAGAATAAATTGTCTGGCTTGTCTAACAGAGGATGCAAATAAGGCTCTAAAGAGAGCATATTCCAATCTCTTTTCTAAAGCAGCGTATGTTTGCAATGGCATAGGAGTAGGTGGAACCTCAATACCCTTCAACGAAGCATCCAATTGTGCAACTGACTGCAAACTTGGGTTAAATAACTCCTTCCAACGGCCCTCTGTCAAATGCTCTCCGTGGTATGCTCTAGTTTCAGCCTTAGCTACCCATTTTTGCTGGAACAACGTCTTACCTTGATAGTTGATATTAGGTTTCTTGTACATGTTAAACAAGTTGTATTTGTTCATAGATGCACGAACACGGCCCCTGGCCATAGAGTTAATATTTTGTGTCCTTCTAGGCATCTTTATCTACGCTTCTATCTAACTGGATCCACACCTAACTGCTGATTAAATCACCGTTCTTCTTACTTGAACGTTTGATGAATTTTTTTTCAAATCTTGAGCGGGTAGTGCGCGCCCATTTTTCTGGCAAAAAATTCCAATTAAAACAACAAGTATATAAGGCCAACTACTAGTAAAACAGAAGAGTCATTGAACGAAGTAAATGGAAGTATTATGAGATGAGTATGATAGCAGATGGTGTAATTGGAAGGAATTGGAACCTAGATGAAGAAATCAAGCTTTTCAGGCTTGTTTGCGACTACAAGCCGGCAGGGAAACATAAGCATAAACACATGGTATCGATAATAGACAACATCAATAGAGGCCTTGGGGCCGATGAAAATCCGTTTACAGCCAGCGACGTGTGGCAAAAGTTGGAGCTGCTCTATAATCTTGAACGGTTGGACGATATGGAGGATATTAGCGATGATAGTAGCCTGGGAGAAGAAAAACAAGAGGAACAAGAAGACGAGACGGAGCACGACAAACAAGACAAGCTGGAAGCCTTTGAAAACAAGAACAAAGCAGTGTATGGATCTGGTGAGAAACGTCTAGGAAGAAGTGGCAAAAGTGTGTCCCAGAATAGAGATAAAACTTCGGCGAAAAAGCTGGGGCCAACAGAGGACAATGATGATTATTCTTCAGGATTGAGTGATGTGGAGACAGAAGTTGCATCTGATAAGTTAATGCCGCATATTTCAGGCATGGGGATGAATAAATCTGACAGTAGTGACAGACGAAGTTCGTCGAGGACTAGAAGCAGAGCTACAGCTCACGACGACAGCAAGCCAGAAAATGAGGACGACGATAATAACAACGACAAGGACAATGACGACAATAATGATGATGATAACGATGATAACGACGACACTGAAGACAAGGACAAGCGCAAAAAATCCAAAAAGACTGCCAAAAAACAGCCACTGGTGGAAAAGCCTGGCACCAGCTCCAATTCCAAAAAACGGACAAGACAAGTGGCCAAGATAGACAACGCTGAGCCAGAATCACAGAAACGTAAGCCTAAGGTCTCGAGTCCGCCGAATCAACCTCCAGTCAAATCAAAGAGACGCACAAGATCAACTCATGAGACTGATTCTAAATCAGACGGTGAAACGGGCAATGAGTCGAATACGGAAGCACAAACAGCTGTTCAGGGTTCTAGTTCTAACGACAACGATGAAAGAGATAGTGGAAACGGCTCTGGTTCTGAGTCACTGGATGATGGTTCCCACGAAAACGAACAATCAAAGAGCAAAAGACGGGTCACAAGATCCACTGCTCCGCCTATTTCAGGCTCCCAAAAGACTGCTGTAAGACGTAGTTCCAGAAAGAAGTAATCACATTAGATACTAGCCTTATTCTCACGCTTTATAGAATATATTAATCAATCATCAACCATTTTGTAGCATTATCAATTCGCGATTATGAAAAATTTCCAATATTTGAAGAAGGTTGCAATCATAGTCGAAATTGCATCACAATTGGTTTCGAATGGGTTGTTGGTGGGTTATTAACGATGATTAGACGACATACTGTATTATTGAGTGTTAAAACTAGGTTAGAACTCAACATTAGCGTTGGAGTGAAAAGATTTTCATCGTGGTCATTATTGAATCAAAAGAAGACATCTAATATAGTAGCCACAAAACTCCCGCTCCCAGATTGGGATAGAGGTGGAAGAACTGAAAAGGATCATCTCACACCGCTATATTCGTCCATCAGGCAGCTCATTGATGCTAATTCTGGATGTGTGTGCTTAATTCAAGTGGGAAGTTTCTACGAGTTGTACTTTGAACAAGCATTAGAATACGCTGGAAAATTGGGCCTCAAGCTTGCCTACAAGAAAACAGTTAACTACAGTATCCCAATGTCAGGGTTTCCTGTTTATCAGCTACAAAAATTCGTAAGGTTATTGGTTCAAGAGTCCAATGTGAGTGTAGCCATTATTGATCAATATCCCCATAGTAACAGATCCACCGATACGATTATTCATCGAAAAATCTCCAGAATAGTTTCACCTGGAACCTTGGTCGACGAGACGTTTCTCAATTACAATCAGAATAACTATCTAGTGGCTATATCGCTTCCAGCAAACTGTACAAAAGTTGCAAGTGATCCAGATATCCCTGTTGGAGTTTCGTGGATCGATGTATCTATTGGGGAGTTCTACGTACAGCAAACAACATTAGGTGAATTAATATCTGATTTATCAAGAATCAACCCTAGTGAAATCATCTTGTCGAAGGAATTTCAAGGTGAAAACTTGGTAAACGGACAGTGGTGTGCAGATCTTCAAAGTTTACGGAAGTATTTTGTTCGTTATCATAAAGTGATCTATAATGATCTAAAGAGTCAATTTAAAGTAAGTACTCAGGCATCTAGAAAATCCCTAGAGAACTTTTCGATTAGAGAAACTGCTGCAATGAATATGGTTTTATCTTATATAAAGGTGAATTTACCAGAGACAGATCCATCACTAGATATTCCTCAACAGTACTGGAACAGCAAATTCTTACAGATGGATTCTAGAACTAGAGAGGCACTAGAACTCACAGAGAGGCTTACTGGTGGCTCTAAGTCGTTGGTGGGATCATTGTTATCTACTATTAGAAGAACAGTGACCCCATCTGGAAATAGGCTATTAACACAATGGATAAAATCACCAATAGTTGATATCGACGAACTCAGAAATAGACAAAAATTTGTTTCGTTATTCCACGACGATGCATTGATGAGAAGCACCGTCAGAAATAGGTTATCCCAATTAGGAGACTTCACCAGATCTGTTCAAAAGATTTCATTTAAAACTGGTGACTCCGTATCTCATCTAGTTTCCTTGGCTAATAGCTTACAAAAATTAAATGATTTGAGAGATTTCTTGGAAATCAAATCTAAAGAAAATAAGAGGAATAAAGAAGTATTAGGCCATTTCATTGATCTGTTTTATGTTCCAACAGATATAATGGAGGAAATTTTTAAAACGTTGCATTCTGATGTCATAGAAGAACAAGTTGTTCAAGATGATATAATCCCTTTACCCCAATTTGATAAAGACTTTGATCTGGATACGCTTGTTGCATCCGGTTCGTACAAAAACTCGTCTATAGACAGATTCAGAGACTATTCAAAAAATGATTCTCCTTCGGGGTTTATATTTTCCGTCAAGAGAGAACATGATCCCCAATTGGCTCTACTACATGATAAGCTAGATGAACTTATAACTCTAGAAGGAACTTTATTTGATTCTATTAAAGATAAAATTGCAGATATTGATCATAAATTAACTATAACGAAAAAGCAACAGCACGGTAGGTTTGTAAACGTCCTTCACATTTCTGGTAAAACAAAACTGATAGAGAGTGCCTACAAGTTATTAGAGAAAGATGTCAGAGAAAGAAGAAAGGCTACATTATTATATAAACCTTATGAATGGGGTGAATTACAAGTGTCAATCTTGGATCAAGTAGAATTAATTAAGGAAGTTGAAAACGAAATCCTTAAAAACTTGAGACTAAAAGTGCTAGAAAATGTTTCTGCCATAAGAGAAGCTGGGAGAAGGATGGATTATCTCGATATTACTGCATCATTTGCTGTGTTAGCAGAAGAAGGTAATCTCGTCTGCCCTAGATTTGTCAAGAAACCACAATTAAAAATCGTTGGTGGGAGACACATTGTTGTTGAATCTGCGATGGCTTCATTTGGGGAAATGTTTACTCCCAATAATACAGATATAGGTTCTAACGGTAATTTGTGGGTAATTTCAGGACCCAACATGGGTGGTAAAAGTACATTCTTGAGACAAAATGCATTGATTGTGATTTTGTCCCAAATTGGATCCTTCGTGCCCGCTAAAAGTGCAAGTATTGGGATTGTAGATAAAATATTTACAAGAATTGGTGCCTCTGATGACCTTTATAGTGACCTAAGCACATTCATGGTTGAAATGGTTGAAACAAGCCATATTCTAAAAAATGCTACGCCAAATTCACTAGCAATAGTAGATGAAGTTGGAAGAGGAACTAGTGGTAAGGAAGGACTTGCTATTGCATATTCAACATTATTGAGTCTTCTAAAAGTTAATAAATGTCGAACATTATTTGCAACTCACTATGGAAAGGAACTTGACGAACTTCTTACAGTAGATAAAATTGATATAAGGAAACTTCGGTATTTTAGAACTAGAGTTTTGAGTGATTTATCAAAAGATAACAAAATAAAACATTTAATAGATCATACACTTGAACCTGGCATAAGTGATCGATCGTATGCATTGGAAGTAGCCAAAATGGCAGGCTTTCCTAAATATGCCCTAGAGAATGCTGCAAGGGCAATAAAACTAATGAGTTAATTAAAACTGGTAAGTTCAAAAATGCCATACATTATAGAGTTTTAACTAAATATATATATTAATTTAATTATTATTGGTGTGACCATTTTGATTCTGTTGATTGGTCAAATGACTAAGAAGTAATTGCTGTAGTTGTTGTAGTTGATTTTGACTCTGGTTTTGTTGTTGATTCTGTGTATTTATTTGTGGAGCCATACCAGGGTTGTTAAATTGTTGACTATTCATATTTGGATTGAAATTATTTTGGGGAGTTTGGTTCCAAGTGCCTGGGGAGTTAATATGAGGAGCTTGGACGTTATACGGATTTTGAATTGGCTGGTAAGTGTTGTTATTAAATGGCTGTGGGTTATATGGAGATTGACCGTTGGTTTGAAAGTTCATATGTTGTTGTTGTTGTAAATATTGTTGTGGAAGTTGGTGATGTTGATGTTGTTGGGGATTAAATGGTACACCATATGGAGACAGATTGGAACTGTAGACATTCTGCTGAAATTGCATCATTTGATCATTTACCACTTGGGAACTACCCAATGCATTAGTATGTGAAATATGTTGTGGTATCGCTTGAGATGCTGTGTGAGGCATACTCTGTGGAGGCATTTGTGATGAAGCTTGTGGTGAGAATTGTTGTGGAACTTGTGGTGTATATGGTTGATATTCTTGTGCATAGCCATATGGTTGGTATCTTTTGTCTTTTTCTTCTTTTTCTAAACCTTCATTAGACAAGTTATTTCCATGATGTCTCTTTCTACTCTTGTTTTCTGTTTCGCCAGCTTTGTCGTTATTGTTTTTTGCTTTCTTTTTCTTCTTTTTTGATTGTTTATGCGCTAATTCAGCTTCATCATCAGAGAATTCTTGTTCATCTTCAGGTAATTCCTCATCATTGAAATTACTAGCATCAGTTCCCTTGATATTTTTGATAGTATCAGTATATAAGAATTCAGAGTCGGGAACTACGTAATATACTTTCTCGCCTTTTTTACCTTTGAACTTGTTAAATTCTTCTTCGGTATTAAACTTAACTCTATAAACAGGTGCTTGCAACCTTCCAAAAATTTCAAATAAGGGACCAAGAATGGTTCTATCTTCAAAACATAAAATAGAGTTTTCTTTTAAGACTCTAAATTCACCTGATACATCTGCCTTTATAATAACACTTTTTTCTACTAAACCAGTAATCTTTCCGATGACTTGAAGAGGAGAGTTTTCGGATACTTTATAATCTGAAGGAACAGTTGGAGCTTTTTCATCAACGACTTCATTTTTAGAAAAAATAGGACCACTGATTGCCTCATCCTCGTCTAAGTCATTTGCATCGTTATCAAAATTTTCTACTTCGACATCTGAATCTGAATCGGAATCTGAATCTGACTCAGATGATGATGATGATGAGCTTTCTTCTGAGCTACTAGAAGAATTTTCACTGTCAACATCAATAACAATATCATCATCGGAGTACTCTTTGATATTCTCATTGGATGGTTTGGATCCTACAAAGTCGTTAATTGTCTTCCTAAACTCCTCTGATGTTATATCTTCTGTTTTGTTTTTATCGTCATGGTCTAAATGATTTGTAATTACATCAGTTTTTACCAATTCTTCATTATTTGCAATTTGTGGTTCATATTCATCTATACTTTCTTCTTCTTCAGTATTTTTTTCTATGTTATGTTCAGTAATTTCATTACGATTAGATTCATCGACATTGATATCCGATTTTTCGTTTAAGGCTGGCTCTTCTGTTGCATTGTCACTATTTGAACTTTCATTGATTGCGATGCTCAGCTCATCACTAGTTGGAATAATGGATTGCATAGTAGTTTGCTCTTCGGAAGAACCATTTTCAGTCACAGGCACATGATTTTCATTGGAAGCAGAAATAATTTCTTCTTCCTGTATCTCTTTGTTAGACATAATGGTGTAATGTTTAAAAGTAATTGCTTTATCTAAAAAAAAATATTTCTAGTAGCTAAAACGATGTAATCGTTGATGTCCTGTATATTGTTTAAGCACAATGACTGCAAATATCAATGGTAATTATTGAAATTTACACCGTAAAATACTATGTTTGAGACTTGATAGAAGTAATGATGGTAATGTGCTAATATAAGCCAAAATAAAGGAGCAATGTAAAATAGATTTTACTGAGGGAAATACTATTATTTAATATTATCATGATTTATTTTTGAGCAGCATCTTCTTTTTCCAATAGATAATTGTGATGATATAACAATATTAATTTCTAGTGGTAAATTGAGTGAAAAATTGCTGTCAAATAAATAAAATTTCTTCTTTTTTTATACTATTAACTAAATAGATGTTATTTTTTATGGAATTTATGCAAAATTTACTATTTCTTCTTTAAATTTGCTATAATATAAAATAACGAAAAAAAAAAAAATACTTTGGGGTAAGAGAGCCTACAATACAATGGTTCATATTAACTGAACATACTATAAATCAGATTCAACTACCACTTAATACTAGTATTACAAAAAATATGGTTTTGTGTAACCTTCCTATTATCAACTCCATCATCGCATTTTGAAACATATTAGAAATCGTACACAAAATGTATCAACACAACATTTGAAGATGTCACACATCTCTCACAATATTGAATATTTTGAATGATATATGAGGAGTAACAGCTCCGTGTAGCCTTTTTGTTAAAGCACATACCCAATATAGAAGATCTAGAGTTTATGCGAAACGATGTAAGTCTATTCCAGATCCTGCAACCATAGGCACACCCATGCTCTTGGTTTCGATATGGAGTAGCCAATCGAATCACGAACTTACAGATCAGGAAATACCAAGAAGCAATGGGTGAAAAAAAAATAAGAAATCGTGCCATTAGACAAGGCAAATGTTACGATAAACTTACCATCGGGGTTGTAGTATCTCAAGAAACCGAATAGAGGGTCATAAGCCATTACAGTGGTTATACTTGACATGAAAGAGAATAACGTAGTGAGTTGCTAGAGCAATTCCGGTCTTCAACAAGTTTCTCAATACGAAATATGTCATTCGAACCTTATTCTTCATTTCAATCTCCGAAACAGTTTCGCTACAGATAATATCTGCGAGATTTGACCGGATTTGAAAACAGCGTTGAAACAAATACGGAAAATGCCATGCGGATTATGCTGGTAGTGATGTATGCTGCAACATGAAAATTTTGCTTAAATAAACCTTGGATCCCCGAGTGATAAGAATCATACCTTTTTCCCAATTTTTTGTTCAAAAACAAGTTGACCAAAGTCTTTCATTAAGTTTATCGCTGACTCTATCCAAACTTTTATCCGGTTATTTACCTGTCACTCCTTTATTACCAGATAGTTCAGCTTTAGTTAATTTGGTATGTATATTTTTTGATGAATATGAGATAGAGAGGTTTTGAATTAAAATTGAATATGTTTATCTTTAAAAACACGACAAATATTACAGTATGACATGAAAAAAAGCTGCCAGTTACGGTCAAATAAGAATCTAGCTTAATGATACTAGTTGTTATGATTGCCCTATAGCTTACAGTGGCGACGAATGACGATGGGAGGTCTCTAAGGGAGCTAAGATCATCATTGTGCCAGTTGCTCCTCAGAATAAACAAGATGTTGTTTCAGAAATGTTCCTTGTTGTGACTAGTAATAGGCGCGTCCACAGAAATACCGCTCCTGAAATGCGCTTATTTACTTGCAACTGCTTAATTTGCTTGTGGTCGCCAGGTCACCATTATTGACACCAGGAGTAGGCCCAGAAATTAGCGACAGCCAGTAATGCTTGGAAATATTGTAAGAAATGCATCTCATCCAATAGTGAAACACCGTCAATTTTATTTACATTTTCCTGTTTATGGACAGGAATTGCTGGCATTTCGCGTTCTATTCGGCAGGTGACTTCCGGGGCAACGTGCCTAAAAAAATCGCGACAAGCATAAAATCCATGCAACTGGTTACAGTGACACAAAGGCATCGCGAATTTTTCATAGGCAATATACCACTTATTGTTGATATTGCCCTAGGAGAGGCATACTATTGACGGAAGGAGGGATTCTAATGGAGGAGCAATATGTGATCTAAGGTCCGCAGGGATACTATGAAAATCACATTTCTGAGCATGGTCATATAAAGTTTCAATGGAAGAACATTCTTTTAACAATACTGTATTCTAATCGAAACATTTCCCATTGTATTATACTATAGCGAAGAATTGCTTATCGGACATAATTAAACCTTTGAAAGGCTATCTCATTCATTCAACATCTAGCATTTGCATATAACACAATTCTAACATATTTCTAGTTTACAAAATGAAGTTTACTCAGGCTACAATCGCTCTTATTTCGTCTATCGGATTATCTGCTGCTTTACCAGCACCAGTTGCTGATTCCGACTGTACTACTACTCAATTCCATGGTCACCACAAACACAAGCGTGAAGTTGTGTACGACTACGACTACGTTACCGTCACTGTTGACGGTAATGGTCAACCAGTTAACACCCAAGTTGAAAGCTCTTCTTCTGTTGACACTACCACCCTTCCTTCCACCACCTCAACCTCCACTTCTGCTACCACCACTAAGGTCACTGAATCAAGCACCACCCTTTCTACTTCCACCACCAGCTCCAGTGCTACTTCAAGTTCCACCTCCAAGACTACCAGTGGATCTTCTGACTCTTACCCAACCGGTGACTTAGAAGATTACGTCGACCCAACCGAAGAATTCGAAGACGGTGTTCACTCTTGTGACTCCTTCCCATCCGGTCAAGGTGTTGTCGCCTTAGACCACTTAGGCTTCGGTGGTTGGTCTGGTATTGAAAACTCAGACGGTTCTACTGGTGGTTCTTGTAAAGAAGGTTCCTACTGTTCTTACGCTTGTCAATCCGGTATGTCCAAGACCCAATGGCCAAGTGACCAACCATCCAACGGTGTCTCCATTGGTGGTTTATTATGTAAGAACGGTAAGTTATACAAGTCCAGCTCCAACAACTACTTATGTGAATGGGGTGTTGACAAGGCTGTTGTTGTCAGTGAAATCTCTGATTCTGTTGCTATTTGCCGTACCGATTACCCAGGTACCGAAAACATGGTTATTCCAACTGTTGTTAACGGTGGTGATACTTCTGTTCTTACCACTGTTGATGAATCCACTTACTACCAATGGCAAGGAAACCCAACCTCCGCTCAATACTACGTTAACAACGCTGGTGTTTCTTGGACTGACGGTTGTGTCTGGGGTACTTCTGGTTCCGGTATTGGTAACTGGGCCCCATTAAACTTTGGTGCCGGTTATGCTGACAATGTTGCTTACCTTTCTTTGATTCCAAACCCAAACAATTACGATGCTCTTAACTATAACGTCAAGATTGTTGCTGATTCTGACGATGCTGTAGTCAGTGGTGACTGTGTTTACGAAGACGGTACTTACAATGGTGATGGTACTGATGGTTGTACTGTTGGTGTTACCACCGGTAGAGCCAGATTTGTATTATACAACTAGATTTTTTAAATATCTATCTATTTATATAGCTAGTTTTATGTTTTTGAATTGAATCCATTACATTTACTAAGGTACAAAATCAATAAATTACAAAATTATTAATTATTAATTAAATGCTATAAAACCAAAACCCAATATAAAATGCTGATACTTAATACTACAATTAAGATATGATGACCCAGAACTTCTCCCATAAATTCTTAGGTGGCTCTTCTTCTTCATAATCTTCATCTACTTCTCTGACACCAGTGTCGATATCGCAATCTTCAATATTAATAAGGAAGGCTGTCTTTGTGAGCGCTTTCTTTCCAAACCCATTAAAGTAGAAGTGGAAAATAATATATGAACCAGCAAAAACAACCAATGAAATATAAGCAGTAAAGAACTTTGTTGCAGTGAAGTTCCAGAAACAAGAGAAACCTTGAATGAAACAAAGAATAAAAATAAGAATAGCGCAGTAGTAGGCACCATATGGCATGAATTTAGCCTTGAATGGTAACGAGTCTCTGCTGATACCTCTAGATTTCAAAATATTCATGAAACGAATATGAGTAACTGAAATCCAACCCCAAGCTATAAGACCACTGACTGCAGTAATATTAAGCAACCAGTCGAAAGCATTGGCACCTTGATCTGAACAGGCTAAGAAACCCAATAAACCGAATAAAGCAGTAAAGACAACAGCTACATATGGAACACCTTGCTTGGTGGTTCTTCTGAAGATTCTTGGGATAATTCCAGCTTCAGCTAAACCGTAT
Source organism: Schwanniomyces pseudopolymorphus (assembly GCA_030583345.1). Taxonomy (NCBI): domain Eukaryota; kingdom Fungi; phylum Ascomycota; class Pichiomycetes; order Serinales; family Debaryomycetaceae; genus Schwanniomyces; species Schwanniomyces pseudopolymorphus. The sequence goes on along the minus strand of JAJMIA010000008.1, from coordinate 186,269 downwards.
AAGATACGAGAACCACAATAAACATTAGAATTACCAGCAGAAATAATTGTAATTAAAATGACAGCGTTGAAGATATCTGGTAAAACTTTAGTTCCTGAATTTTTCATAGCAATAATAAATGGGGAAGAAGCAACATAGGTTGTTGCATCATTAAGTTTAGGATCATCATAAGGCACTAATAAACCAATAAAAAACATGCACAATACATAGAATACAAGGATTCTGAATAAAACCTTTCTGATAGCAGATGGTACAGTTTTTCTTGGATTTTTCGATTCACCAGCAGATAAACCAACAAGTTCACAACCTTGGAAAGTGAAAGCAGCATTAATTAAAGAACTCAACCATCCTAAAAATCTACCAGTATTGGTGTTAGAAACCAAAATACCAGGCCCCCAAGGTCCAGGGTTACGCCAATATCTGAAACCAATAGGACCAGTTGACCCACCACCACATACCATTACCAAAGCATATATTAACCATCCCACAACGGCAATAATCTTTAAAAATGCAACCCAGAATTCAACTTCACCGTAAAACTTAACTGGGATTAAGTTGGTACAAATCAAAATGACAAAAAAGATACTAATCCAAGCTGCAAGTGGCACAGCATCAGTCCAGTATTGGATAATTTGGCCAACAACGGATAATTCAAGAGCGAAAGTAATGGCCCACGAGAACCAATAGTTAATACCATTAGCAGCTCCAAGAGATGGAGAACACCACCTAGCGACGAATTGGGTGAAAGAACCCAGTGCAGGAATATAAGTGGCCATTTCACCTAAAGATTGAGTAACACCAAAAGCTAATGAAGTCATGAACAAGAAAGAAATTAAACTGGACACTGGACCAGCATCTGCAAGAATACCACCGGTTGAAATGAATAAACCAGTACCAATTGTACCCCCAATAGCAATCATGGAGATGTGTCTGGCCTTCAACCCTCTTTGCACCTCTTCGGTGACAAACCCTTCTTTTGACGATTCTATGTCATATGAAAGAGGTGGATTATTATTTTCGAAAGATTCAATGCCTACTTGCTTTTCTTCAGCAACTGACTTTTCCATTTTATGTGAGATTAAGTGAAGTTTGTTTAGAGGAATACAAAAAAACTTTGACACAAATGACGGGGAAAATTTGTTATATTTATGTAGCTGCCTTCTTCTGCCTATTGTGTGTGTGTGCACTCCGAATGATTCTTTATCTTAATAATTCGGCCAAAATTTGTATTATGCCAAAAGAGATAACATCAAATAAGGCAAATTGACCATTTCTTTTAAGCGCAGCTCATCGCGAAAAGCCGCACTATTCTTGTAATGCCGTAATTGAAATTATCTGGAAATGAAAAATTTGTTCGTTCTTGGTTTCTGTTCTGCAATATGCCTCGCTAACTCCTTAGGTTCCTTCGTCAATGCTTTCTTTTAGAGTTCAGGTAGTAGGTCCAAAGATAGCAGAATACGAAATCAGAATTGGAGATAAAGGGATTGTCCAAAAGGGAACTATATGGGGTATTCCGCTACGTCTGTGATAATGGATAAGTAAATCATGGTAGGGGGAATGCTATGATGGTAGATATGACTATTTACAGAGTACGATAACTCATAAGGCATTTTGTAATGATGGCAAAGTGTGGGCATGTAACGGCGCAAGAATTTTTTTCAGGAGGAGATATAGCGAGCCAATTACAAGCCTGTAAGTTGATGTAACGGGTGACAGTAGTGAATCATATGTATGCAGGATTTAGATTAAAACGTCTTTCCTATGACTAGTCATTTTGCAGTATGTAAGCGAAGACTCATTTTGTTGCAGATATCACCTAGTAATCTTTAGTAAAACTATGTGATTCAGTATGCTGTCAGTTGCGTCTCGCTCAATGATATATACAGCGTTGACTCATCAAGACATACACAGTCATTAATTGGGATAGACTGAACCTAAAGCTAAATAGTTTTATATATCGAATACTGAATTTCGCATTCGAAGTAGCAATGTGCAATTACAATTTACTCTTATAGCTCTTAGGTTCCTTATTTCGGCTAATATGAGAATTGTGGGTATTGTAGGGGATCACTAACGTATACCAGATGTTAAACTAATTGATTAGGCAATTTAAGTAGTTAGACGATGTTACGCAGTAAAAGCAGTCGAATCTCTTATTATGACAAGTATGGGATTACGTATATAAGAAATAAGGCTTGATACAGCTTTTTATAGACTAAAGAATAGTATGTTAAATGTACATGATTAAATGTAATCACATTTATCATACTATTCTTTAGTCAGTTCATATTTCACTGCTCTAGAGGTGACATGTGACCTGCCGGTCTAGTATAGTGGTTAGTACAGTTCGTTGTGGCCGAACAAACCCAGGTTCGATTCCTGGGACCGGCATATATTTTTAATGAAGTTGAATAATGATTATGCAATTGGAACTATAAATTAATTAACTATGATTGTACAATCTGATAACTTATCTCGAGAAACATTTATCACATATTAGTTACTAAAAATATTAGTAAAGTTCTCCCAACGATAATCAAAAATCTAAAATATAATCTACTGAATTTAGCTTGCTTGCTACTGTCTGTATCCAAATACATCCTATATATAAGCACAAGGTGAAGCATACTTATCTCAATTACTGAAAGTGTCTCTAAAGTTTTGATAATTTTGCATATTTTAATCAATATGTACATTAATATATTATGCTACTACTATATGATATGCTAAAGGTGATCAATTCAAATACCCTTTACAGCCTGGTGCACCACAAAGACATTTAATTCTTTCGGCATCGTTTGTTTCTCTTTCAAACTTATAATCATAAGTCAACTCTTCGTTTGTATCAATGTCTCTTAAGGCATAAATAACAATTCTCTTTTGTCCTTCCACTTTAATGATTTTCGCAGTACAGCTAGGATCACAACAGTGATTAATAAATCTTGCAATTCCACCCTTTTTGGTTGCGTCTATAACTGTATTTTCATCAACTCTAAATAAATATGAAGAGCCAATACCGGTCTTCAAATAACTCTTCTCTCTATGTTCAGCTACTTGTTGTCTGATCAGCTCACCGACATATTCTATAATCATTTCCTTAGCAGCAATTGGCTCCAAGGCATATAACCCCCAATTATGAATAGCCGATCTTGCGAAAGTCACCGGCTTTTTACGCTTCGTTAAAGCATTCAAACTTAATGCTTCTGTCTCAGAACCTAACTGTGCACTAACATCAGCTGCAAACCTACGATTGTTAGCTCTATTAACACGAGAACTTTGAATATTATTATTAGTTCCATTAGATCCACTATTATTGGTGTCGTCATCATTATGTTGAACAGTCTTGATTGGTTTATGGATCTTTCTACGAAGTGGTAAATATTGAATCTTTTGCGCCTCCGGTATTTTTCTGAAACCTTCGCTTCTAAATGCTCCAGATTTAGAATCTAGACTAGAATCAAATTGTTCAATCAAATCAACATCTTCGGCAATCTCCATTGACTCCATTTTGGAATCTTTCTGTTTCCAAGCCCAATAATCAATATTACCAATTCCCGAGGATTTAGTTTCATACTTTGATAATATCTTACTAGCTAATCTTAAGTCTTCTTCATCTTTGATGAGATCTTGTAAGCAGTCCAAATCAAATACCTCATTAGGAGATCTTTGTTTTTCTTCGTACACAGTACGCGGAAAATTATTGGTTGGTTGGTATTTAAGATCAACATTAGAATAATCTGGCTCTTCGTCTTCAACTTCGTCTTCAGGCTCATCAATTTCACCAACACCCTCAAGTTCATCGGTCTCTTTATTACCATCAGACATATCCTCATCTTCTGATGATGAATCATAAAGAAGTGATTTTCTAAGTTCTGTTTTCTTATGTTTTTTTGTAGCAGGTAATTCAGACGAAGCATCTTCGTTGATACTACTGGCCGATGTTACACTGCGACCCCTCTTTAAACTCAGAGCTACCGGTGTGATTGACCTGCTAGATTCTTCGTCAGAATCTTCAGAATCATTATCAAAATTGAGTGATCTTTGCATAGGAATTATATGCTTCTTTTTACTAACGCCTATAGTGCTCTGTTTAATTTCATCTCTCTTCTTAAAGCTAGGAAGTGAGGAAGGTGTCTTTTTCTTCAATGCAAGTATATTTAATGCATTCTGTTTCAATACGTCAGAACTGTTAACTACCGAGTGGAGCGCCTTACTTTCCTCCTCTTTTTTCTTGAGTTCTTTAACCAATTCAGGATACTTTTCTTGATTTAATAAATCAAGAACAGTAGGAGCAATAACCCTCTCTCTAATATCTTTAGCTAAAAATGTCTGGAATTCATTCAATAACATATTGATAGCCTCATCAATATGATCAACTTTGTTTCCTTTAGAAGAAGTAGCACCTTCTTCTGATACTGTGTTCTTATCATTTTTAGAGAAACCTTCAGGTATAGATAATTCCATAAATAATCTATATTCATAGAACCTTTTCCCATCTTCATTAACAAAACATCTTTCACATTCCTTCAAGGAATTGAAAATTATGTAAAATCCAGTGGAATGCAGTAATACTCTTGTCCATCCATATTTACTAAATGCTCTTTTGATATCTTGTGAAGGTACCTTTCTAGTAGGAATATACTTATCACGGATAATTATATATGGGCGATCTTTTACTACTTGTCTAATGTCTTTGGGCAATAAAACTCCATTAATAACTTTATTGTTGCTTCTGATAGATAGTATAGTTGAGTTTGGTTTTACATCTGCTTCCAAAATGTAAGACTTAAATGATGGTACGTTTGTGATAGGTTCCTCAATGATCTTTTCCTTTTCTTTCTTTCTAAGCTCCTCTTTACGCTTTAATTCTTCCTTCCTCTTAGCTTCTTCTATTTCCTTTTGTCTTCTCTTCTCTCCCTCTTCTCTCTTTAATTTTGAAGCTCTAATCTTATTCTGTGCAATTTTAATCTTTGATTGAAGTAACAAATCTTCATTGTCATTAAGTGCTATTTTTAAATCCACTCCATCAATTTTTGGATTTTCCTCTTTCACCCTTTTCATGAAATCTTTAGCTAATTTCATTGACTTATCAGGCGTACCCTGAAATTTGAACTTAACTATCCCTAATGGTACACCATTTAAGGGATCATTTAGCAATTGGAAATCCTTAATACTATCACCATAACTTCTTATAAAGTTTCTCAAATACAATTCGCTTGTTGTTGAGGGAAGTTCCCATATCACTAACTCTGTATGAGGGACTTCACCTAGCGAATCTTCATCATACACAAATCTTGGTTGTGGAAGTAATTTAAAAGGGAATTTTTTTGATTTCTTGTTTGGTTTCAGAAAGTATTGAATTAAGTTAATTCTTCTTGGATCTTTCACCTCTACTTCACCCATACCATCTCCATTAAATCTAATCTTCTTAGTCTTCGCTTTTTTTTCCTCTTTCGAAAGGGTCTTATCCAGTTCAGGGTCATAAAGGACTTTATAGTTCTTCTTTTCATCAACATCACCGTAAAAAGCCACTTTATCTAAATAATCACGACTTAAGAGTAATTTTTTAAATTTCAGATCTGCTTCATTTATTCCTGTCATTAAATCAGTACCCTTAACATAAGGTTTATTTGCCTTAGTCTCATTGTTAGATTCTAAACTTTTCAGACTTCCCCTGTTTGATGATGCAGACTTAGAATTCATTCTACCAGAATCTCTTGGTGTTAATACAGGTGTAGTGTTGGATGAACCATAAGAGGAATCATAATATTTCCCACCGTTCCTATACCCAAAGTCTTTATTCGCTCTTCCGTATGACATTTCATTATCAGAATATGGTGATGGGTGATACGGTCTCCTTGAGTTATACCGGCTATCTTTATAATTCCCCCTATATCCACCATTGTATCTATGACTATTATATGACATCAAGTACGTATTGCTAGGAAAAATCTATATTTCAACTTTTCACGCAAACAGTGCATGTAATAATTATCAAAGGCAAATATATATATGTATCAAATCTAATTACACAAAAAGTACTTCACACTAGCAGCCTTTGATTAAAATTGGAAATTATATAGTTATTACCTATCTAATATGTCTTATATTGATTATTAAGAATATATATTAAGTATAATCAAATACTTCTATCATAAATCAAATAAAGGAACTCGCGTCAAAAAAATTCGGTGACCTATATGCAGTATCTACAATTATCCACAATACAGAAGAATCAAGAATAAATAACGTTTTTATTATGAATGATAGAATTTATCTGGTTATATAGTAGGTGAAGGCATCAAATTCGAATTAAGATCAATGTTTTATCATACGAATACTTTACATGCCCGTTATTAGTCCATATTTTTTGAATCAACAGGAAAAATAAAGAAATCAAATGCAGGAAATAAACTGGGAAAGAATGGTGAAATACATGAAGATTATCTACCATTGAATTTACTTTGTTCTAATGTGCTTTAATGGTCCAGCTGAGTGGACAAAGTTGACTGCATATTCCTTCTTTCTAAAGTGTCTCTTCTTTGGTTCTTGAATGTAATGGTCCCATCCTTGGCCATCAGCAAATCTGATAGCAGCTTCTTTTGTGTCAAACTTCATAGCAGTACCTTGCATGTAATCAGAGGAACCTTGGTAACCCATTAAATCATTTTCCCATCTGTTACCCTTACCTAAAACATCCCAATCGATCTTCCAGAAGGTACCGTTATGGTTAGATGATTGTGTGGCTGGCTTAGCTTCTTTATAAATACGGACAACTCTACTGGTGGTTAATTCCTGTGGAGCACCAGAAACAATTTCATTTTGTTTAACTTGTTCGAAGACTTCTGGCAATTTTTGTGCGTTGACAGCACTAACTGATAAGTGACGGGCGTTAGTCACCTTCAATGATTGGGCAATAGTTCTAGACAACATTTTTATTCAATATTTATATATAAATTCCAATCCTGACGTAGTATTAGATTAGGCTTCTTACTTCAAGTGTAACCACGAATTGTTTAGTTCTGGTTGGTTAGAAAAAAATTGAGAATTTCATTTTTACCCGGATATATATCTAGTCACGTGAGTGTATATAGATTAAATTTCAATCTCTTTAGATATGTGAACTTTAACAAAGTAGGCACTGGAATCAAATTTAGGAAATAATCATTGCATATGAGTGCTTCACAAGCCAAGTTATCCGTAAAGGATATACTTCCCACTTACCAATCTGATGTTCCGCCCCAATTGTTATCATACATCGACTCATTGTATCATATAAGCTTGCAGAAGAAGCCAGTGTTACCAAATAGATCAGAAATAGCAAGATATCATCTTTGTGCATATCTTGCCATAGAAAAATACCAGGATACATTCAATCTTCCAGAGCCAGTACAAAATAAAATTCCAGCTCAACCAAAAATTGTAGACAAGATGCTATTGGATTTTAGGGCCAATTTAATGGGGGAAGTCAGATCAGTTTCATCTACACCACACGGATCTCCTCGAGTGCAACAAAAATCACCCTCAAAGAGTTCTAATTACTCTACGCCACTTTCAACTCCTACCAAGATGCAACAGATGTCGCCCATGAAATATCAAACACCAAAGCTGCTGAAAGTGAATACAAGTTCTCCATTGAAGCGGTTACAAGCATTACGTGATGAAGATCTGGAATCAACAAAAAAACGTAAAACTAGCGACCTTTTAAAGGACGAAGACTCCCCATTCAATCCTAAAGTCGTTTCATCTCCAGCTGCATCACAAACTATTTACAAGTATGACAAAAAGCATATTACTATTCCAGATTTTATCTCATTTAGTAACAATTTTTTTATTCCAGCTGATATCACCACCATGATGATAGTGACATTTTTAGAAAACAAGCATAAGTTCACCAAAAAAAGTGAATGGCTCCTTGCATGTGGAATGGTTTATGCAGCGTACGTTCGAATTAATAAAGTACTTCTTGTGAAGAAAATTGGTGCAAAAACACAATTCCAAAATCAATTGTTCCAATACCAAAAAGGTGGGCTTATGAAATGGAACATGTTATTATGGTGTAATATAATTGAAGACTCTGTGAAGGATACACCTTGGATACATGAGTTGGAACAACGGTATATATACGGTTATGGCGAACAAGAAGACGAGATGCGCATCAGAGAAACTAAAACAAAAATTGGTAAAGGATGGGATCTTGCTGAGAGATTTGGTAGTATGATTACTGGTAGTCAGCTTTTAGACTCGGAAGCTCAAGTTTCATACTATAAAACATGGACTGATAGAGTATTAAACGATTTATAAACCGTTAACTACTTTAGTTACCCGCACTTCGAAAATTTTTCAAAATTGTGTACAATATATGTATAGCATTATATGTAATACTATAATAATAATTCATTAAATATATTTGTTTAATAGAGCATTTGATAATATATTAAATACTTTTTTTTTTTCGTTATCTTCATTCATTATATTTTATTTAGCAAACTCAATCAGCACATTTGCATCTTTCATCATATTTAATTTACATTTGATCTAATACATATTTTGCCGCTATATGACTTTGAATCAAACGAAGAGAAAATTATCAGACAGTTCAGTTGATGAAGTAACTGCTAAAAAGGTGTCCTTGTCTACAGAACAAGAAGATGGATACTACTCAGATGACTCAGTCGCATCTCCACCTATATTTGATGTAGGTTCCATGTCGAATAATAACCGTTGGCAAGAAACTATTACTAAAGTTGTTAAATCAGTAGTATCTATTCAATTTACTCAAGTTACAAACTTTGATACAGAAACTGCTATAGTAAGTGAGGCTACTGGATTTGTAGTGGATGCAGAAAATGGTTACATTTTAACTAATAGACATGTTGTGGGACCAGGTCCATTTTGTGGTTACGTCGTATTTGATAATCATGAAGAAGCAGTCGTCAAACCAATATATCGTGATCCTATACATGACTTTGGATTCTTGAAATTTGATCCTACATTAATTAAACACATGAAGATTTCTCAGCTTGAATTAAAACCCGAGTTGGCTCAAGTAGGTACTGAAATTAGAGTGGTTGGTAATGATGCTGGTGAAAAATTATCTATTTTAGCAGGTTTCATTTCCAGATTAGATAGAAACGCCCCAGATTATGGTGAATTGACTTATAATGATTTTAATACTGAGTATATCCAAGCTGCTGCTGCTGCTTCTGGTGGTTCTTCAGGTTCTCCTGTTGTAAACGAAGATGGTTATGCAGTCGCTTTGCAAGCAGGTGGTTCATCTGAAGCCTCGACAGATTTTTTCTTACCAGTTTACCGTCCTTTACGAGCATTACGTTGTTTACAAAATAACTTACCAATCACTAGAGGTGATATCCAAGTTGAATGGCAATTAAAACCTTTTGATGAATGCAGAAGATTAGGTTTAACAGAAGAAGCAGAAGGTAAAGCTAGAGAAGCCTTCCCGGATAAAATTGGTTTGTTAGTAGCTGAAATGATATTGCCTGAAGGACAAGGTGATGGATTAATTAAAGAGGGAGATACTTTAATTTCAATTAATGACGAATTTATATCAACCTTTGTTAGGGTAGATGAAATTTTGGATGAAAATGTTGGAAAAACTTTAAAATTCATTTTTCATAGATGTGGTGAAGAAGTTGTTCAAAATATACAAATCGGAGACTTACATGCTATAACCCCTGATAGATACGTTGAAGTTGCTGGTGCATCATTCAATGACCTTTCATATCAAGTTGCTAGATGCTATGCTATTCCGGTGAAAGGTGTATTTATTAATGATGCATCAGGATCATTCGAATTTTCTGTTTATGATAAGAATGGATGGATTCTCGAAACAGTAGACGATAAACCAACTCCTGATTTGGATGCATTGATTGAAGTTATGAAAACCATCCCAGACCGTAAAAATGTTCCCCTTACTTATAGACATGTAACTGACTTGCATACTGAAAATGTGATGCTGGTTTACATTGATAGACATTGGCAATCATCTTTTAGATTATCCAAGAGAAATGATAAGACTGGTTTATGGGATTTCACCGATCTTCAAGAAAAGCCTTTACCACCTATACAGACTGAACCTAGAAATGCCAAGTTCATTGATATCCCATTTAAGGAAGGATGCTCTTCTTTAGTGCGTTCCTTCGTCCAAGTAAGAACTATTTCACCAATTCCAATCGACTCACCTCCTCTTCGTAAAGAAATTGGATATGGTGTTGTAATCGATGCTGCAAATGGTTATGTTTTGGTTTCCAGAAAGTTTGTACCACATGATATGTGTGATATATTCCTTGTCTTCGCCGACTCGATAGATGTACCGGCCAAGGCTGTATTTTTGCATCCTAACTTAAACTATGCTATTGTTAAGTACGATCCAAAACTCGTATTGGCAGAAGTGAAGACTCCAAAATTCAGTAACAAGCGTTTAAGAAGAGGTGAAAAGGCATATTTTGTTGGTTATAATCACAATTTAAGATTAGTTGCTGATGATGTCACAGTAAGTTCTGTCGCCTCACTCAACATTCCACCAAACCCATTATCACCTCGTTACAGAGGAACTAACTTAGAAACAATTATTGTTGACAATAAGCTAAGCCAGGAATGTAGTGCTGGTGTTCTTGCTGATTCTGACGGTACTATTCGTGCATTCTGGTTAACTTACCTAGGTGAATCTAATTGTGACCAATCAACTGATGTCTTTTACAAGATGGGTTTGGATGTCACTCATCTTTCAGAAGTAATAGAAGGCTTGAAGTCTAATGAAGTCCCAGATAATCTTAGAATCTTAGATGCGGAATTTTCAACACTTTCGATTTTGGCTTGTAGAAGCAGAGGTGTTCCACAAGACTGGATTACAAAGTTTGAAGAAGTCTGTGAAGATGAAATGAAATTCTTGACGGTCAAGAGAGTATCTGGATACTTCAAAACACAAACACCTAATCCGCTTAAAGCTGGTGATATTATTTTATCTGTTGATGGTTCTATTGTTACTACCATGAGAGATTTTAACACTATGTATCATAAGGACAGCTTAAACTTCAAGGTTATCAGACAAAAGAAAGAATTAGATATCACTGTTCCAACAATTGAAACAAGTAGTTTGAATACTTCCCACGCTGCTTTCTGGTGTGGTGCTCTTTTACAAGCTCCACATCATAGTGTGCGTCAAATGATGGAGAGTATTCCATCTGGAATATATGTTACCAAAAAGAGCTCTGGTGGTCCAGCCCAGCAATATGGCATTGCGACAAATAGTTTTATCTCTCATGTTAATGATATTGAAACAAACAACTTAGAGGATTTCATTAAGGTTGTCAAGGATATTCCAGATAATACATATATAAAATTAAGACTAGTCTCTTTTGATAGAGTTCCTGTTGCTATTTCTGTCAAAACAAATTACCATTACTTCCCTACTGCTGAGTTAAAAAAAATTGACGGTGAGTGGAAAGAAATAGAACATAATGCACATAAATAGAATATAATGAAATAAACTGCAATTCGTATTAATTGATATATACAAGTAGTTATTATGCTTACTATATATTTATATGAATTTTCCCTTTGTCCTGAAGAGCTAATAGTACACATATTTGATTTATAGATTTAACCATCTTCACGGTTAATAAATCTATAAGAATTTCTTTAACTTTTTTAAATGACCACCTTTAGAAGAAACTGTTGTAAAAGAGTCTAGATGACGAATGGAATTACTACTGAATCCACCATTACCGTGATTTCTACCAGCTTGCTTTCTCTTGAAACCATCAGCAGTCTTAATGAATCTCTTTGCAGCAGCTTTGTGAGTTTTCATTTTATTTCTAGTTTGTATCAACATATTGAGTGTTGGCTTTTTGGTGAAGATAGCTCTGTGGGCATTTTGGAAGATAGAGCCAAACATGTTTATACTGTATTAATGATAGTCTCTAACTACTTCTCAGTATTTCAACAATTACTGAAAAATTGCAGATGTCATATTGGTCAACACACGACATATATGTATTTACTTATAAAAGAAGTATGGCTATTGCGATTATATTTTACACTTATGAGTTGTTCCAGCGTAAGGGCTAAGATCCTTGAGGTCTTTTCGTAATAAGTTCACAGGGACTAGCCAAATACGTGTAAATGGCAACGATAGATATCAGATTATTGCCTTTCATCTACATCATTCGAGATGTGACTATAAACGGTGATCTGGGTGATTCGTCGGTCCTTTGGAAACATGACTACTCTCTATTGAGTGATCAACCAGCGACAAGGGCAGTCGTCATACAGAAATAGTAAATGTATACTAAAATCAATATATGGGAACTAATAGTGCTAGATGTGTTCTCAGTATAGGCCGTACCATTAATCAGAATATAAAGGCTACCGCAAGGGTTGGCGATATAGCCATTATTTTAATCTCAATTAGATTTCATATATCTTTTCTACTCATTCTTTAATTAAGCTGCTGTAACTCTGCGGTATTTCGAATGTAATCGTTGGGTGCAAACCTAATCAATGAAAAATGCTACCAAATTCATAAATCCTATAATAGTAATATTGTATGCAAATTCAAAAGTTATTAAATGACGTTAAATTTTTTATTCTCAATAAATAATTCAAGATTTATTTTACTCCCTTTGTTTGAACATTAGTTTCTGATGCAATCTTTTAATAATTTGTTATTATATGATACTATCAGATAAAAAAGGTGTGTAATAATACTCTTACTGCAAATTCTACACCTACCTTTTTTTTTTACAACTTTTTGCAACATGGAATAAAATTAGTTCTCTTTGTAGATCTATCAGCTATTATAAATACAAAAATTGGCTTGTATTATGGCATTTCATATCTCAATCTTCATCACTCGAAGATTCATATCCTGTTAATATGGGCTGCGATATATTATTATCATTATTAACTGCTTTTTGTGATTGGCTCGGAGAGGATTTATTCGATTTTTGTATATATGAACCTGAAATCATATTAGAATTGTTTATAGTATCATTAATCTTTACTTTATTGTCAGAAATATTAGTTAAAATACCCATTTGTACTTTGGATTGGTGATTATTTCTTTTCTTTATTATTGGTGGTGTAGAAGTATTTCTTGAATTAAAAATAGCGTCTTGTGATATTTTCGAGTTTTTATGCTTTAAGGATTCTTGTTTTAGCTTGGTGTAATTCTCTAATTCTATTCTTTCATTTTGTTTTATTAACTGGTCTTTCTCTAATTCTTTGGCTCTAAGTTTCCCATAAAATTGTGCAGACTCTTCATCCAATTTATATGAAGAATTCTTTGATTCTAACATCCTCTGGTGCTCCAATTGTTTTAACTCTAAGTGTGTTAGAATATAACTAATGTACATGTTTAATCAAAAATGAACTTACCTTTACTTTCTTGTAACTGTTCGTGTAATGTTTTTCTTTTAGCCTGCAGATTCTCTATATCGGTGGAATTATTTACACTACCGATAGAATTACCTATATTCCCCTGTTTTGCAAATTGTGGCATTACTAATATTAATATATTGAGTATATGACTTTATTACTTGAAGCATTTGAATAACTATTAATACATTTTGATTTTGTGTAATTAATATTCTACGTTTTGCGATCTATATGGCTAATCTACCATTTATTATAATATTACTCATGAATTTCCTCATAGTGTCCTTAGTGGTTTTCTTCGTGATCCCCCCTTACACTTTTCTTCGTCTTTCTAATTCAACTAAATTCATCGTAATTCAAAGCAAAATATCTTGGTTCATCGAAAACATGGTATCTATGACCTCTAACACCATCACCTCTGAACTTTTCAGGTAAATGCAAATTCTTATCAATTTGTTTTTCGTCAACAAAGTGATTACCGTATAAGAAGTTCAAATCATTCTCATTTTTCTCCTCATTGGATAATAATCTGAATTTAGCAATTTGTAACTCTGTATCAGTGATGGTAGATCTTGAAATTCTAGCGTATGCAACTTTCTTCAAATCTCTAAAAAGAATGTATTCACACCATCTATCCCAGTCAGTACTATCAATATCGTACATTCTTGATTCCTCACTGACATAAGTATTGTAATTACCTTCTAATGGAGTTGTCACTAAGTAACTCAATAAAACTAATGGTCTATTAGAATTACCCATAATCTCTTGGATTCCTAAACTTTGTAATCTACGATCTTCAACATCTTCTTCTTGACCAGAATGGAAAACGACAACATCTACCAACTCACCATAAATATCAAGGGTTGCGTGGATAGCGGGTGCCAATTCACCAACTGGGGATGGTAATAAGAAATGCGTGGAATTGACAATAGGAAACTTTGATAATAAGGCAGCACCCCAAGTATGCTTGTTAGGTCCAGGACCGTAATCAACATACATGCCCAATTCTTCAGCAATTTTTTGGGTGAAGTCTCTGTTACCACCAATAAGCCTTTGAGTATCAGTTTCCAAAAGACCGATAATATCAATTTCTGCATCATCAATCAAGTTTTTCATTCTAGTATCACTTGACCACATATCATTGTCTAAACCAAAATGAACGCACCATATTCCTGCTGTAAAAGATTTAGAATCAGCATTGTATGGAACAAACTCTTCATTCGTGTATCTATTGAAGAAGATGGAAACAGATAAAGCCAATAACACAGATATGATAGATAATGAATGCTTAAAGAATTTAGGAGTGGATAAGTTAATCTTAACAATATTAGAGGCTTTCTTTCTTAAGTTATAATTAAGTACACCACATAAAATCATGAAGTAGGAAACACCTAAAACTATATCTGTTCTTTCTCTTAATAAATATCCAAGAGGGACGAATGCGTATGCAACAATCCAAATGCTTGCTAAAGAAATCATAACACTGGATAAGAATCCTAAAAAGAATATTCCACTTGGATTATAGCCGACCATTGATTGGAAAATTACCGGTCCCAACGTAGCCAAATAGAACAGATAAACAATACCACCAGCATAACCCTCCCAGTTCTTGAAGTTATAGAGAACGTAGGCACTAATACCACCAACTATGACATTATAATATTTACTTGAAAATATGTCAGGATGGAATTTGATTGAAGCAATAACACCTAAAATAACAGATATGATGTGATATAAAGCACCAGTTATTGGGGTTGGTCCTCTAATTGGATATCCTTCCCATGACCATAATGCTAATGTAGCGGAATCACTCAAGAACGAATGTAACGAGAAAAAGTATCCACCAAAGCCAATTGCAGATAAGATAAATAAGCCACCAGTTCTCTTAGGTTTAATTGCTTCACTTTGACATTTTAAAGAAGGAGTGAACAATGCACCCAACAATCCAATGAAAATTCCTATCTCATTGTACCCACCATTTTCTTTGTGCATAATTGGCCATATAGGGTTATTCGAGTAGGAGCTGAACTTCATAATCGAAGTTGTTAATAGCCCTAAAATAAATGTGATACCGTAAGAGTTGAATTTAACATTATTCTCATATAATGCATGAAACTCCACAGATAATGAAATGATAGAAAAGGTGGTACCTAAGGTAATAAGCAATAAACGTGTTTCTGGTTCTTCCATTTTGTATGAGCCGATACCAAATATAACTGCTAAAGATCTAGTAAAGAATGGAAAATGCTTAAATAAATTTCTTATAAATGGGAGGCCTATGAATAATGGGGCAACAAAAAATGAAACTACCACCACTTCGTACCCAGAAAGGCCCATATGCCAAAGAGGGAAGTACCACACACAAACTAATAGCGCTGTGATGATTGTCCAGAACATTGCAGAATTAATCACATTGGCAATTACCTCAACTAAGGTAAATTGTTCAGCCACATTTATACTAGAAGGCTTTTCCTTTTTTTCAATTAAATTTTCTTTCGAAGTAGTTGGTGATTTTGAGTAGCTTATTCCTCCATCAGAGATAGAAACTTCAAGATCCGAAAGATCAACAATTGACCAGGTGTCGAATGCAACATCTAATAATATTAAAGACCATTCAAAGTAGGCGTAAATCGAATATGCGCCAGCTCTATCATGGACTTTATGCTGAATGTACCAATAGACAAGTGGTACCAAGGTAAGAAAGAACAAAGAGGCGGTGAAAGCTCTACCTCTACGAACAACAGATTTTGGTGGAGATAATTTACTAATACAAATAGTCCAAGGAATAGTCAATACGATGTAACTTATCATAAAGATATTATGCCAATCCATATCGTCAGTAGAAGTAATGTAAACCCATCCACCACAGGTAAATGTTCTAATAACCCCAGTAAATATGGAAATGTATGGTAACACTGATCTTTCCTTGTATAATTTAATGAAATTGAATATTAAAAGTAAGAATCTAGGACCTGACGTAAGTGCAATCAAGATCTGAAAAATCGATCTTTCTGGATACCTATCACCAATAGTGGCAGAAACACTCGGGAACCATTCATCGGGATACCCCCATGAAGAATTCTTAACAATTTTATGATAATGGAGCCAGCAACCCACAATTAAGGCTGATATGAACGCCGAATACGCAGAAGCAGCATGGGCAATTGCAATCCACTTGGCATTGAACTTCAACACAGATTTTCCTTGCATGGTTTTCTAGTATACTACGTGTTGACACAATCGAACAACGTCCCAATATACTTATTAATGTCGACTAAAGTGTTAAATACTCTACTAAATCAACTTCCCCAAGTATGTAATAACTATCAATTGAAACTGGCGGTCACATGATCGATAATTTTGTGTAATATTTACTGTCGTGCACAAGTTCAAAATGATATCCAGTTAAAATTAATCTTTTATAATGGAAGAATAGAATACAACGCAGTAGTGAAGACTCCATCTTTAAACATATAAGAAGATATATAAAATGGGTATGTGTAAATGAAACAACAAACGATATTTAAGGTAGTTACTAACATTTATTTTAGCATTAGATAACTACAGCGAACACAAAAGACCAGAATTAGTCTCTTTCGACGATATCAACTACGATGACTTCCCAGCCGTTCAAGATGCCAGAACATCTATGATCAGAGAACAATGGATAAGAACTCACTCCTTGAAGGTTACTCACGAAGCTTTGAGAAAATGTAAGTTATACCATGGCCAAGACGCCCAAAAGAACTGCAGACCTTTGGTATTGAAGTACATGAAGATGATTGAAACTTATCCTTTGGAAGGTTACTTAGCATACCAAAAGAACGACCCTTCCAAGTAAGTGTTGTGAATATTCCCTGTGCCTACGTACAATAATGGACATTCCATTCTTCATAATGCATTATACTGTCATATAAAAAGTCATTTATAACGATTGATTTACATCCTCTAATAGACAGACTTCCCGGTTTTACCATTACTCGTATCATGTCTATACGCCATGGTCCTGACTGAAATCCAATAACACGTCTGCACACTTTCTGTTGTCTGGTGTTAGTTTTCTTTTTATTATATTTACATATCCTTGACATCATATTTTTTCTAGTACTATAGTAATAATATTTATTTCAATTTAAGTGTTTGGCGTTTTATTCATTTCTGTTGTATTTGTTGGTGGTATACAAATGCAGCTTGAATGACAATAATATGTAAGACTACTGCTATGCTATTTTTTAACATGATGATAGTTGACTTTTTGAAACTAATAGTGAAGTGATAGTATAATAAAAGTGGTCCAAGACAAATTTTATTTTACAATCAATACATCTGTACTCAGTGATATAAATACATTATTAAGGAATTCTTGAATACTAATACACTAATGTAAGTATACAGTATTATTCAATACTATATCATGAATGCAATAATAGTTGCATTTCTTTACTGAATGAATCCAAATATATCATTACCTCTACTAACTACAGTAGTAACCTTTAAAAAGCTATAATTTTTGATCTCTGGCCATTTCCTTTACTGTTTAACATATACATCTCTTCATATACATTAACTATTATACAATACTACAATAACCAAACCAATTTGTTATTTTTTTGTCTCTGGAAGTAATAAGAAACACACTTTAGTTATAACCTAACACGTATACTCATATAATAAGCGTCTTATGCTATCCAATTCGTATTCCTTGCTCCGTATTCGCTGTTCCATAATCTTCCCTACCTATCTGATACTCCGGTGTAAAAGCTCTATCACGTGCACAAACCATCAGAGTTTGGTCGTGTGTTTTCGCTAATATTTGGCCAATCAAATTTGCTCAACGAAAAAGCTCACCGGAACCCGAACAACTCTCAATTCTAGTGTTGAACTAGCTTGTTAAAAACATCAATTTTTTTGTTAAAACGAACTTCAATAAGTCAAATCTAATAGAATATGTTTCGTTTAGGTGCCTCTCAAGTTGCCCGTACCTCGGGTGCTAGGTATGTATTACTAGACATAAAGGATATACGTAGATTTCAACGGATGAAACGTGAAAAATCTTGAATTCAAGTGGATAGATGTGGGACATGATTTCAAACAATATTGTACTAAATTGTGGCATTGAACGTTGGCAGACATACAGAATATTCTATAAGATTATTAGTGGATAAATACGTGGTTCAATTGAATGGATTCGTTGCACATACATCAACATCAAGTGAAAAATTTACAGAAATTAGGAACAATGTAGTAGTATTACCCAGTGGGACCAGAAAGATTAATTTGTTTGCCGTATACGTAGACCAAAAGAATAATTGTGTGACAGTTGTACTAACAGACATTTAGAAACTATGCTACTTTACGTGAAATTGAAATGCGTCTTAAGTCCATTAAGAACATTGAAAAGATCACCAAGACCATGGCCGTTGTTGCTTCTACCCGTTTATCTCAAGCCCAAAGAGCAATGGCTTCTTCTAGAGTCTATAACAAATCTGATGCTGAATTCTACGCTAACGCAGAACCAGAAAAACCAGAAGGTGAAAAGAATTTATTAGTTGTTATCTCCTCTGACAAGGGTTTATGTGGTTCTATTCACTCCCAAATTTCTAAGGCTGCCAGAAGAAGAGTTGAAGAATTAAACGGTACCACCGACTTAGTTGCCGTTGGTGATAAAGTTAAGCTCCAATTATTAAGAACCCATTCTGAAAACGTTAAGTTGGCTTTCAATGGTGTTGGTAAGGCTCCTCCAACCTTCGTTGAAGTTGCTTTAATTGCCGACGAAATTAAGAAATTAGGTGACTACGACAACGTTGAAATTCTTTACAATAAGTTCGTCTCTGGTGTCAGTTTCGAACCAACTTCCTTCGCCATTTACAACACTAACTCCATTGAAAAGGCCCCAGGTTTATCTAAGTATGAATTAGAAAACGAAGACATCTCTGAAACCTTATCAGAATTCAACTTGACCAACTCCCTTTTAACTGCCATGGCTGAAGGTCACGCTTCTGAAATCTCATCCAGAAGAAATGCTATGGATAACGCTTCTAAGAACGCCGGTGATATGATTAACTCTTACTCTATCTTGTATAACAGAACCAGACAAGCTGTCATTACTAACGCATTAGTTGATATTATTACTGGTGCCTCTTCCTTAGATTAGGTACCTTGAGATATTTTTAAATATTTTTATTTCTAACTAGAAGCTCACATTCATATTAAAAATTCAATAAATGTCTTTATGATTTATTAGTGTAACTAATGTAGAGATTTAATTATTCAAGTATATATTATACAGGGTATAAATAGGATATAGTGGATTAATCGACTTTGATTGAGGTGTAGAGTCTTCTGACAAATATTAAGCCGGTAACAACACCAACAGCACCAAAACTAATACCTATTAGAATACATGCTAATGCCATATATGAAAAATATAATATAGCACTTATGAAGTCAATGACGTTCAAATAAAATACGAAATAGTACACGGAATAACCATATATGTACCATGCAACAGATGAACCTACTCTAAAGCATAACCACTGCCAGTCAGGGTTGTTATAATTTGCTAAAGAAACATACGTTGCAATAATACTTGATTCGGCAATGGCGATTATTAAGATAATGGTAGTCAAAAACAAGAATCCGTACATGTAGTAAAATGTCGTTTTCTCTAACCAGACAGAGTTAAAGATAAATAGTAACTCAACATAAGCAACTAAAAATGGAATCAAACCAAAAATTAAAACACTGAGCAAATTATTCAGTATCCAAGCCAGTTTCTTTATGGAATTTGATTTCTTTTCAAATTCTTTAGATGCACCTAGTCTATCATTGTGCACAAAAAATGAATCAATTCTAAATTTCAATTTATTACCAAAATAGCCACCTATTATTCCTAATGGAATTTCAACTGCAAAGATCAAAAATAATAGAACGATGATGGTTCCAAATGGTAAAGCACTTGATGATTCCTTCGCCCAAACAAATAAATTTAAGAATAATATAACCGACAATACTAAACATGGCAGTGTGGATGAAAATAATGTGGATAAAATAGCCATCTTTGGAAGATCATATTGAACTGATGGTGAGTCATTGTTGAATACCTTGTAGAGAAGAATACCAAAAAATGAAGACACGAATCCAGAACAGACAAAACAAAATATTGAGAAGGAGAAAAATGCACCTTGATGATTGTTGAAGAAGGATGATCCTGTAAACTTAGTGTTAACCACAAATATAAATATAACACCAACAGAAGAAATGAGGACTTGGACTCCACTAGCAACAAGAATAGAGAGTAATAAAAAGAACTTCGGTGGATTTGTAACTTCATTTACTAAATTCTTCCAGGAATTCAACGAATCCAAGTGACTGGTTGGTAAACTTGGTGATTGTATATCTTTCTTAAGGGCTCTGATAAGGATCACGGCAGCAATTAAAGTGAGTAGAGACAATAAGATCACTGAGTTTATGAAGGATATCCAATGTATGTGATGTGATGACGTTTCATTTTCATAGTAGAGATCCCAACGAGAATCATAGTCTATTGACTTGTCTTCACGCCAGTAAACAGAATATGTATAAGGGATTAATGTCTTCAGATTTTCATCCTTTTCCTTGATATTCAATGGGAAGTTCTGGTAATTCTTAGAAGCACCAGGACATGTAGCGTCAGAAACACTTTTCGGGTAAACTTCAAACCCTACAATAGAATTTTTTCCTTCTTTTTCCTTGTGATATCTAATAACAAGCATTACATGGTTGTAGATATAACTGATTTCATCTTTTACAAAGCCCAATGGAAATCCCGCTGCATAGTACTTTAAACTGTGGCGGTCTGACTCGAATGTTGTTGCTCCCGGTAAATCGTCCAAGGTCCAATGAACAACATATCCATTTTTAATCAACGAGTCGGCCTTTTTCACCGACGAAGGAAAGTTATTAACATCACAAAGTCTCATACAAGTAGCATCCTCTCCGAATTTCAATTGATACTCACTGCGGCGACTTCTGTCACCACGTAAGATCTCCCCCAACGATAATCTTCTAGGCTTGCTCAGCTTCGATGGTGGACAAACAAATGGCAAATCATAGTACCCATACGGTAATTGGGTGTGATCTGATTCAACCTTGTTTACTAGCAAATCAACTTCCTCCCCAGTTTGGTAGTATCTAGATGTTAAACCTAAATCCAATGCAAAGATAATCGATATGATGTAAAATATGGCTAATATTTTCATCTTTATTCAATTCTATAATAGGGTTCTATAATGCCACGTTATATACTGATATCTTATAACCTAAAATACATACAAACCAAAAAGAGTGTTGACAATAACAAAGTTTTTTTCTTAAGAATTATTCCTGAATAGAATTGCATTGTTGAAATAATTATACGCGGCTAACAAATAAAGGGTTTATTCTATATAGATCAATCCTTCAAGGATTGCATTGCTTCTCTAATTAAATAATTACCTTTAGGATCTAAATTTAACGCTATAGTGAATTCCCGTATGGCCAGGAACTTGTCATTCTGAATATTGTACAATTGGCCCAATAAGAAGTGGACGGATGCCTCGTCCGGTGCCAATTCCTTCAAAGTCTCGAAAAAGCGAAGGGCTTGGGTAAATTGTTGCATCGAAAATAATAACTGAGCCTTTTTGAAAATTGGCAAAGGATTTAATGGTTGCAACTTATTTGCTAACTCGTATTGTCTTAATGCTAATGTTTTCTTGCCTAATTTCTCCATTACCATTCCTACACAACAGATCAAAATTACGTTTATCGGATTAATCGAGACGGCCTTTCGGAAATGATAGTCGGCTTTCTGGTATTCACCAAGGTTGATGTAGACCATCCCGATACCATACAAGGCATTGTAGTGTCTTGGGTCGATAAGCAAGCTTACTCTGAAGTTTTCCAATGCCATTTCATAATTATCGTTACTGAAATATTCGTGGCCCTTCAAAGTATAGGCATATGTGAAATTCTCGTCTAGTTTTATGGACTTATTGAAACACTTGATAGCTTCGTCGGGCTCTCTATTCAAAGAAAATAAATTACCAATAGTACACCAGGTGATTGGCGAATCACTGTCAAGATCATGAAGCTCGTTGGCAAGATATGTCAATTCGACTTTCTTTTGTAAATGCCACAAGAGTGTGGAATAATACTCCATGTCTTCTAATCTTGTTCTATCCAACTTTCTCAACTTGACAAAAAAGTATTCTGACTGCTTGTAGTTCACTATTTCATAATGCAATCTTCCCAACTTGCTCAACACCCATGGGGTTTCTTTGTCCTTCTCCGGAAGCGATTCAAGGATTCTTATTGCCTTGTAGCAATCATATTTGCTCATGCATTTGAATATCTTTGCAAACTTCATGTAAAGCTTTAATAAATATGCGGAGCTATCCTCAATCTCGTTCATCGCAACTAACGATAAATGCGGTTGGTTTGACTCGACATGGGAATTGGAAATTAAACTACTGGCAATATTCCTCTTTAAATTTCCTCGTATATTGGATTTCTTCAATGAGGGATTAGATTCACTTGATTTTGAATTATTAGACGGTTGTGAGATCAACCTTGATGTTATTCTTGAGTATGCACTTTCACGCTTCGGTTTCTTCTCGATAGAGTCAGTTATATGATTAGGTTTGGCAAACTCGAATTGGTTAGATATATTTCTATTAGCATTTATTTTGGATTTTCTTAGAGGTGCTTCGGGTATTATAGTTGATTTCACTCTTGGAGTGGATAATGCATTATTAAATGTGTCATCAGGATGTATTGCTGGTGTTTCTGTACCTGTAGAAACTGTAAATGGATTTGATATGCTGCTGAATTCAATATTTGAATTAGAATTATTAACATCTCCTTCTCTGTTTGCTAGTTGAGCATTGAATAAATTGTTTATTTTGAAAATTGATTTGATCTTTACATCAGCTCCAAGACGACATAATTCCTGAAAAGCTTCAAAATTAAACAGGTTATATTTTAATGATTCGGCATAATTAAGACTGCTATTTTTAATATCAGCTATTCCCTTGTACAAATCGCCTAGTAAATGATATATTGTGGACGAATCTGGATATATTGGTCTCTGGGATTCATAATAATATCTTTGTTGAGAAGTGGTAAAATATATACAGTTCTCGCCATCAATTGATAATTCATTATATAAGTGTCCTATTTTCAAAAGCTGGTAAATACCTTCTTTGTATTTCTTTAATTTGAGACAACTTCTAGCAAACAAGTACGAACATCCTAAATGATTAGCACCTAGATATTCTGATAATTTGTTGTAGCATGACTTAAATCTCCCTTGGTGGTATAATGTCAAACCATATAAATAGATAAATTCTGGGTTGTCACAGTCAAATGTAAGTAACCTTTCACTCGCAAACTCTGCGTTTTTATAATTAAAATTGTCTAGAGAGTGGATTATTATGGATCTAAGCTGTTGGTGGACAAAAGTTTGATCCAAATCCGCTTGCATGATGATTTATTAAGTCCTATTAGTTAATTTTTGCTTCTTTCCGGGGTATTTACTCCTATAATAGTGTTCTAATTACGTCTGCTAACTAAATTGTGTACAAAACAAATACATATGTCACGTGATTGGGAATTTCTATTATTATTAAAATTAGCTAAAGTACATATTAAAGATTAAAAACATTTATCATCAAAATTAATGATACCTTATTCATTCCATTAGTATTAGAGTAATTGTTCAGTATGCGGGAAAAAAAAAATTGAATGGTATGGTATTAATTATTTCTTAGTTTTTAAAACGAAAGAATGTTTTCCAGAAGCATCACTAACATAAGATAACATTTTGTCACTACTATGTTTCTTCTTTTTGCCACTAATTACTCTTCCACTACTATTGGAGAATACGGACTTTGGAGTAGTAGTGCTAGATGGAGATTCGATATCATTAAAGTAATCATTCACTTTACCGTTGGACACTGGAGTTTCATTTGGAGAATTTGTACCGTTACTATTACCCGACCTTGGAGATATTAACCCAGCCGCCATAAGGTAAGGTGAAGAGAATCCCTGTTGTGAAGGAATTACCGGTGTTACAGGACCTTTCTGATCTTTCACCGTAGTATCAACTGTAAGCTTAGGTTGAGTTTGATTAGACGTATTCGTGGTGTCATCCAAATCTTCTGTAGTAGGAGACATTGATGAATCGACAGAAGTAATTGCATCATTAGATTCGTTATAATATTGTGCGCTTTCCATGAAGCCATCTCTCAAGAATCCCTTTGATCTCAATTCTTCGTCCTTCAATTTATTTTGTTCTCTTGCCTTGGCTAAAAGTTCTTGTGCTTGTTTCAAGCTGACTGTAGGAGTAGAACAACTACTAACCACTGGCACAGTATCATCAATATCAATGGTAGCGGTCATTAATGCCTTGAGCCAAGATCTCATTTCTTCCTGAGTCTCAACAGCAAAAAAGTGAGTCTTTGGTTGGGTGAAGGTTAAACCCTTTTTAAATCCGGGAGATGGAGGTACCAATTTAAAGCAGTACCTACCAAATCCTGTAGAGGAAGCATAGAACGCTATGTATTTATCATTGGAATTATCATTATCAGAATTCACAGGTATAACCTTGTGTGCAGTGATATCTATTAATCCCTTTTCTTTTTTGTCACGTAAGGATGTAAAATACGATAATCTAGTTCCATGTAATGTGAAATATCTAGATCTCCATCCTAAAGTACTACCAGCTTTTTTGGCCATCCACCCGCTAAAATTTGCTGTCTTAATTGCTTCATCTGGTGTGATTTCTCTGATACCTTCTTGGAAGGCTGATGTTTTCAGCTTTTTGGAGCTTGTCAAATTCTTGAAGTTCTGAGTGGATGTTGTTCTCAAGTTCTTAAATCTCTTAACAGTGGAGTCTGAAACGGATCTCTTGTCATCTTTTTCATTCTTAGTACTTGCTAATTTGTAAGAAACCGATTTCAGCTTCTTAGGAGATAGTCCTACAGTGTCAATATCATCTTCAGTAGAAATTTCAGTAAGATCGCCTTCTTTTTTAGTTGGCGATAACGGAAGCTTGCCTGAAAGTATTTTTGTAGGAGAACTTAATCTTTTATCCGAACTAAGACGGGACTGCTTATTCATACTCAACGCATCTTCATTGTCGTCATTATGATGCGAAAACAGAAAGAGAGAAGAGTGTCTCCTATGGTGCCCACCAGGGGTAGCTGATAAATTCCTGGAGTGACTTGGTTCTCTGCTGTGATTATTTTGACTAAAATTTCTTTTAATTGACGAAACAGACATATCATATATGGATGAGGCTGGTCTAGTTAATCCATTTGGTTGAGTAATACCGAGACCAGTGCTTGAAGCGTTAGTACGAGTCATGTAAAAGCTCTTATCAACTACAGGTGAAGGGCTAGGGCTCCCACCAAACTTAAACGATTTGTTTAATGGGCTCGTAGTTGGTGGCTCGGGAGCCTTTCTAGGCGAAGTAAACTCCGGAGAATCAAGAAAACTTTTACGTTTATCTTCATGAGGAATTTCATCTAATGATTGCGACCTCTTACGTTCATGCTTCTTTGAACCATTACTTGGTACAGCAGAATTTAAGTTATAATGAGATTTCGAAGATGGAGTCAAGAAGCTGCTATGATTCTGAGGAGCATTTGTTATAGCGTCCTCATCCGAATTATTAGGATAGTTATTGTATTTGTACGGAGATGGGT
This sequence comes from Schwanniomyces pseudopolymorphus, assembly GCA_030583345.1. Classification (NCBI taxonomy): domain Eukaryota; kingdom Fungi; phylum Ascomycota; class Pichiomycetes; order Serinales; family Debaryomycetaceae; genus Schwanniomyces; species Schwanniomyces pseudopolymorphus. Next base: position 160,146 of record JAJMIA010000008.1, on the reverse strand, counting down.
TTTTAGATCCTGGAGGACTCACAAATTCGTCTTCGAGCTCATCTTCGAGCTCATTTTTATAATCTTTACCTCTATTTTCAATATTCTTCTTTTGAACCCTCTTTGCCACCAGTCTTAATTTTTCAATCTCCTTGTGAACTTCGAAACGAGTACCAAAAGAGTCCATGTCTAATTCTTTCAAATGAGCCAAATCTAACTCGATCAAAATAGCACCTGTAATTTTATGTCTGGCAAAATTACCAGCAACACTCATATCAAAACCCAATACAAGGGCGAAATATGATGATACTTGTTTAGGTGACCAATCCAATACATATAAGGGATTGAGGTCATCTGAAAATGACAGACTCGATATAATTCTTTGGTGTCCATTTTTGTTCTCGTCAACATCATTTTCATAAGGAGATTCACCGTTTAGCTCTTTTAATGCTTGGTCGATATCGTTCATAGTACTTTTAACATCTCTGTTTGATGTCTTATTCGATATATTTAACTGCTCCACTGAGTCTGTAATATCTGACACGTTAGCTTGACTACTAGAAGAAATGACGGTATTATTTGGCTTGTTTCCTACTCTTCTGGAACGGGATCTTAAAAGACTATTCTCTGGTTGGTTATGTAATACTTGCGTGAAGGAATTAGGATAGAGCCCAACTTCATTTGTATCCAAATTCTTTCCCATGAACCATCCATCATTGTATTCGCTATCATCTGCAAGTACTTCTAATTTGTCACCAGGCTTGATGTTAATTTCATCTCCCAACCGGGCATTAAATTGTTTTATACATAAGTAAATAGACCCGCTGGTCTTTGTCTCATCCTGCATTGTTTACTTCTCTCTTACTAATATCTCCCTAGGTGGATACTCTAATTTTTAGTTCAAATTTTAATCTATTGAAAAATAAACTGTTGTCTTCGTTGTTTCTAACCTATTGGAGCAAATATTCAGTCTAAATATTAATAAAGACCTAGAGCTTCCATAGAACACTAGAATTATGACTTGTAACAAAGATAGCGCTGAAAAACGATTTTTCTGTTAGATGTTATTACGTAAGCTTTTGACATGATACATTTTACTCTGAGATATCAGTATGGGGTGTTAACTACGGATCGTATATAGTAGGTATGGCGATTATAACACTACAATACACTTATATATTGGATTGAACTTAGGGTTATTGTTAGTTCAGAGTATAGCTAGTTTAATTTATCCGTGAAGCATTGATCGAAAATACATGATTGTGTCTGTGAAGCCTATCGGTTGATTTTAATACAAGATGCCGCCACCTTCGTCTCCTAACGATAACAGACATACGACGTGGGACTTGTCCAGCACGTCAATTTCAGATGACGATATATCAGATAATGAAATAGAAGATAGCAATGCTTTAAGACCAGCTAATATTGCCGAGCACTCGGGAGAGAGGAGAAGGAATCGCCTTCATTCCTTGAACTTGTTATCTAGCCTTTTTTTAAATCCCAGATACATGCAAGACGATATTGGAACTTGGAGAAATAGAAGTAATTCCGATGGTGACCAACTACGTATTAATAATGTCCCCATTGAGATACGAAATATTAACCTCGACGACGTGGAGCCCCTACGGGCTTTACTAACTGACCTGAGCGATGATGATTATGAATACGATGATTATGATGATGATTTTGATAATGAAAACATTGGGAATGATGATGATCATGATAGTGATGATTACGATAATGACAACAATCATGTAATGAGTTTCAACAATGAGGGTACTACTTTAAGATCTGACATCCAGATGAATGAGCGACTACTTCTTTCATCTGCTAGGCAGAATCACACAAATACCAATACAATTATATCATTAGCGGATGATGGTAATGGAGATAGTAATAATTCAATAGGAGGAGTATCCTTACGGCGACAAAATGCCATCAGGCGATTGCATACTAGAGATAATCTGGATGCATTGCCCAAATCAGTCCTGTTCAGGATGCGTAAGGATGCTAAGGCAATATATGGAGATATTCATCTGGTATTTTCAATTTTGAAAACCTTAAGAAATTTCCCCGGAGAGTCATCACTTTTTAGTGGGCATACTAGTCTTCATAGATTTCCTAATAAGCATAATAGAGAACTGAGCGAGAATATATTTTCAAACTTGGACTCGTTAATGGATAATTTTTTATATAAGAGTAGATCTGGGAGGTTATGGCAGCCAAGGGAATTAAGGACTACTTCTAAAAAGCATAGACAATCATCAAGGAAACGGAGAATTTCATTTGAAAATAATTCTAAGGTCAAAAGACAAAAGATTCTGGCAACAGAATGCCAAAGAGAATCACAAGCTAGTATTCAGTTTACTGAAGACTTAAATTTTAGTATATTGCAATTGGATCATAGAAAGAGTATTTTAAACGTTCTATCGAATTCATTTCTAAAAGTTGGATCACTATTTAATTTGAGGATGAATAAGGAAAGTAGAAGAAATATTGACGGTATTTTTACATTTGTAGACTACAAAAGTAAAAAGTTAGAAGGTTTTTTTTCTATTTCCAGTAATTCTATTGAGAATAACCATAATATTATTTATCAAAAACTAAGGTGTTTTAAAAATTATTTTACGGGAACGGGATTTGGAATTTGCAATGTGCCTAGAAATAAAATCTTAGCAAAGAAATTAATATTGATAAAGGATTTGGATGAAGATATAAATTACACACTAAGGGTATCAGAATCGACGCCAAGCGTTAAGCAATTCTCCATTCCTTTTAATGGTGATATGGTAGATTTTTCGAATAATGATTTGAGATTTTTATCGAATATAGATATGTCTTCAAATTTAAGAATTAGGAATTTACATATTGCAAGAGCCAAGTCTGCGAGAGTTAGATTGCAGCTTGGAGAATGGATGAAAATTGACCCTTTTAGGAAATTCAGAGAAACTCTCTTGATTCAAAAATTAGCTGAACTTGACGAAAGTTTAAAAAGTTATAACTATTCCAAACTCTCGGCTAGTGTAAAAGAGGAGCATATTGAAAGTGGAAAGGGAATTGTTGCGAACTTATATGACTTAACCAAGGATTTTGATTTTGTAAAATACAGAGAATATAGTATTCCTATTTTGGAAGAAGAAGAAATAGTTCGAGAATTTAAAGTAGATGACGAAAAACCCAATTATTTCCTTCAAAATTGGCAAAGATCTTTAGGTGATAAGCTTAGTGAATTCATGACATGTGAAGATTGTTGCTTGCTTAAAATTCAATTAAATTATCTCTTATTTACAATACTGGTTGATTTGAATAGATTCCTAGATGATTATATTGAATTCGTACTTAGCTTTTGTCCAAATGCGATTAAAAGGAAATATGAAAATTTACTTGGAAATATACCTTCTCTAAATAAAAATGACGACTCCAGGAATGCCGTTTTATTATGCTCTTTGAATAGAAAATCTGGTGAAATTGAGATGCAAAATAGCAGAGCATATTTGAACTATAGAAATATATACCAGCTTGATCATCAAATTAGAAATAGAAACAATTTCTTACGAGGTGCAAGTGGTTCCACTACAGCTGGTGATACATTCCCAACTTTCATACTGCCTGAAGGTGAAATTGACGATGAAAGTTATGCAGAGGAGTGTAAGTATCAAGATCCATATCTTCATGAATATCCGACAACGCTTGATGGTCGTTTAAATCAGACGAACATTAAGAGTAATTCTGTTGGAGGTGGAAATCCTAGTTACGGTTTTGTATAGAATTGAGAAATGGTTATTTTATTATGAGACTATATACATAAATTGAAATCTTTTTTCATTACCAAAATCCCCAACCCCCTTTACCTTCTTGTCTATCCTTTTTTCTCTTATTAAAAAAATCTTTCTTACATTCTCTGTAAGCATCAAAAAATTCTTGACAAACGAGCTTGTCTTCTTGGTTTCTTAACATACAACTTATAGATGCTTGTCTACTTTCTTCGCATGGATCATAATATTTAGACGGTTCTTTCATAGTCCATCTATATTTGTGTCTGTGGTTCTCTGGGTTATCAGGGTAAAATTTAAAATCTGAGGAACTTCCTTCTGTAAAATTGACCTTGTCCTTATTCATTTCGACCTTGTCAGTATTCAACTGCTTAGAATCCAATGATTTCTCATTGGACTTCTCCTTTTTTCTATTCTCTTCTTCACTCATTGATGGTTATCGATAGAAGTATAGTTGCGTAGATCTAACATCTGCATAAATGAAGCTCGCATTTTTACAGTTTATCATTTTTACAGATTACAGTCAATGTCATCTGATACCAAAAAAGAATTATTGATTTGATGAGTTCGGATTACCAGTAATCAAAAATAACATAATGAGTGCTAAGCCTGTTGAATATTTAGACATATCGGGGGAATACAGCGAATGTGAAACCTGTAAAATTGAAAGGGCCATTTTGGTATCGAGAAAGAAAAAATTATGTAAAAATTGTTTTATTAGATTTATTAGAGGTAAGCAAAGAAAGCAAATGCAAGATGAAAAATATAGAGTAAAATATGGAGCAGTGTTAGAGAGGTTGGGTAATCAAAAGGTATTATTGAGCTTCTCTGGGGGTCCATCATCATTAGTCTTGTTTGATGTGATGTCCTCTCTATTACAAGAGCAATCAGCTGCACATAAAGGAAAGCAAGGTTTCGAGTTGATTGTTTTGCATTTGGATGAGTCTAAATTGAATTCATTGAATAAGAATATTAAAGACGTTATGCCGGAATTATTGAAGAGATTCGATTCTATACAAATCACATTAAAAGTTTTAAATTTAAACAGTTATATTTTAGATCAAAAATTATTGCAAAAGATCACATTAAACAAAGAATTTGTTGGTTTTTCTGAAGAAATAGAATTAGAAAAAGAGTATTCTTTGGATGATATTTTAGCATTGTGTCCTAATAAGACATCAGTAGAGGACCTATTGACTATCATCTATGATGAATTAATCCTTAGGGTTGCATACACAGAAGGATGTGAAACAATATTATACTCACATTCTATGACCAGAATTGCTAACGAAATTATTGCATTAACAGTTAAGGGTAGAGGCTCCTCTGTCTACAAAGCAATTTCAGATCATAGTGTTACATTTAAAGACAAACATTTCCAAATTCTTTTCCCATTAAGAGATGTTTTGCTAGCTGAAATAGATACGTATGTCGAATTGGCTGACTTGAAGGATGTTGAATTGTATTCTACCAAAATAAAGTCCAGAATCACAAAAAACATGACTGTTAGAGATATTACCACTAATTATTTTAAGCAGCTTGATGCGACTGGTTATGCTTCTACGGCATCTACTGTGGTTAAAACTGGTGAAAAATTGGGTGCCCCAAAATTTGCTGATAAGCCTCCGAAATGTCAAATTTGTGGAGTCGAGATTCATCAAGATCCAAAAACCTGGTTGAGAAGGATCACAGTCGATGAACCTGCACCACTCGTTACTGAAGAAGAGTTGGAGTTCGCAAAAGAATATAAACAGACTTTTCCAACCTTATTTCAGGGTAATGAAAATACGTCACCAATTGATGTGTGTTATGGTTGTACAGTCACATTAGGTGGTGGTGCAGAATCAGGTTTTATTTGGCCCATCAAGAACGAGGAAGAAGAAAGGGCTGATATTCTCAATGAATTTATTTTGACTGATGATGAGTCTTAGTTATGCATATATAGAAGAATATTTGCTGCTGCCTGTGTATATACATAATTTAACGAATTTTAATAGAAATTTAAAGAATTTAACGAATTTTTCCAACTTTGTTTAAAATTAGCTAGCACCAATAATGCTGGAACAATAAGATACAAAAGAGTCAATTCTAATTATAACTTTGAAGAATAATAAATTCATAGAATGCTAAATAGTTATTTTTGTCTCCATATTATGCTAGAACATTAAACAGCTATTCATGTCGATTTTGTTATTCTTGTCGCATTTTTTATCTGCGAAGATAACAAGTAAAAACATATTTAATACTAATGATTTGAACCAAAATTAATCACCATTTGTTTACCAAGAATATTCAATGTATTCACCTAACTTATTCTCAAGTGACTTATACGGACTATGGTGTAATGAGCATCAATCATCTTTAAATTTGATGTCAAACCAGAAGCGAAATTACAATACAATTACTCACAATAGCAATAATTATAATAATAGTAACAGCAATAATGATAATATTGAAGATATCAACAAACAAATGAGACTGTTATTTGCCCCTCCACTCCTGGCATACTCTGCAGAGTATACTGGTGCTAATTTTACCCAACTAGAAAATACAATCAGGGCTGGATCTCAATCACGATTGCCGCTGATGAGTTTAACCATTCATAAGAAGTTGGAAAGAGCAAATAAAATACGAACATATGGATATTCGACAATAAGGCCCATAGGAGTAAATAAGACCTTAGAGCAATTGGATTACGAGGAAGCAAGAAGAAGCAATATGAGCGAAATCACTGATGACCATTCCTTTATCCCTACCGCAGAGAATAGTACTAGTAATGGGCAAGATAGTTTCAATGGTATTCATGATCACACAGGCAATGAAGATGCTGGTGTGGATTTGGATGCAGAGATTCCTAATGCAGACTCCAATGATGAAGAGGAATTTGATGATTATGACGAATTTGATGACGACGATGAATCAGAGGACCTACACGATAATCACATCGATGAAGATGATGGATTTATGGCAGAGGATGTGGAATACCAAGATGATCATAGTATAAGCACAGATATGAATATGCTAATTAATAGCTCAAATTTACCTAATACTACATCGAGTAACACAAATAGAAGTTTGAATACTGTTGCATCAGTCCCTTCATCTGTGAGTGTAGTTGGTAACAATTCTAGTGCTTTATTTGCTTTACATAGGGGCCATAATTTAACGGAGAACGAAGAAATACATCAAAATTCAGATGATAGTGAAAATGACGAAAATGGCGAAAACTATTCTGACTTTGATATGGTTATTGATGAAAATTAATTATATATTGTTCTATTAATATATTCATGCATTAGTAGGGAAGTCCTACTGTAAAATTTTAATGTTATCTACTTTAGCAGATTGTATATGAATCGCAGGAACCATCCATTTACCGCAAGAGCATCTGGAACCTTTCCAACTATAACCACCAACTTTTGATGTACACTTAGGACATTGAAACTTACCTTCTATCTCTCCTTTGTTTTCTAATTCATCTCTCATCCACGTAAGTGGTTCAGAAAAAAAATAATGAGAACAAGTCGTTGAAGCATCTATCCTTTTGAATTGTGATTGTCGTGAGTTTTCTTCTGGTGGATCATGATATTCGAGCTGTGAACTTAATGCCAAAATTTGCCTACATTTTTTACATCTCAATTTAAAATCATTTTCCTTTACAGTTTCTTGTACCTTAGACTTTTGTGCTAATGTGACATCCTTAAGTGTAGCCCCTGTCGGATCTTGCTTCAAGAGTATTTCAGATAAAAATTGTCTGTATGCTGAAGATTTCAAATCAACCTTATTATCCATTTCTTCAAACAACTTTAATTGTTCAATAAATGAAGGGTTTGGTTCAGCAGATTCACATTTTCTTTTAACAGCGTAGAGGGCCTGTGAAAATTTAAGCTTGTGTTTAAACATAAGGTATGCTACAATAATTGTCACCGATCTTGAGACACCTTGTGCACAATGAACAAGAATACATCCCTTATGCTTCTTATTTTCCTCTTCAGATTTATCAGTTGGATATAATACATTGTCGATAAATTTATTAGTTTCATCGAAGTATTGTAACAAATTGGTAGTTTCTTCGTCTGTTACTTCTAATTGCTTGTTAACATAGTCATTCTTGTAAGTTTCAGGAATTGGTCCTGGTAAAACTGATAGAATATGAGTGATATTATATTCCTTTTTTAAATCAACACCAGTATTTAAAGGTTCAATAGAAGACAAATATATTCCCCCTAATATACGATAGAGCATTTTAAGGATGAATGTAGTATTGAATGAATGTATTATACAAACTTTTAAACTTCGCGATGCTTTCTCTGATTACAGATTTTAGAAAATATATGATTACATACACCAATTAAATGAATAGAAATATATTTCAAATCTATGACTTTTGATAGATATAGATCAATATATATATATATAAGGTTTTGTTAAATTTAACTATAGAACCATATATGAAGATCTTTTGTAGTAAAAATGATTTTTATGTTTGCAACCAGTCAGTCTTTAGCATTTTTTGGAAGATGCATGTCAACTTAGAAAAACAAATAGTTTCGATAGATAAAATCGATTAAAATATGTTAACTTATTTAAATATATAACAAACAAAAGTTCAACTTGTTTTTAGATTCAAGATTCATGTTTTGCAGAATAGGTAAAGACTTAGTATGAATGAAAATATAATACTATGATAAAAAACTCAAGAGACCTCTCAAAGCTCTAATTGATTCTAAAGTATACTTAAATAAATATAAAGAAATGAATGGTACTCTTGTGATAATACAAATAAATAAGATATATATAGTTTATCTTGCTGTGGAATATATAAGGGAATATCAAAAAAAAAAAAAAATAGATTTCAAGAAATAAGAAAATATTTAATATGCAACATTTTATCATATAATAAATTAGTATTGTTTATTTGATCCAATTTTTTTTTTCTATTAATATAAATTAATTTTACCAAAGTATTTAAATTTCCCTTTTCATTATTCTCCAGTATTGCTGCAAAGGCCAAATTACACAAAATAGTTAAGGAATTAGAAGATCAAACAGAGCTTTTATGATAAGATAGATGAAAAGTATATTACTTTTTCGAACTATCTTTAATTCTTTTCAGGCGATTTAAATCAAGGTATTCCCTTGACAGACAGAATTAAAAGATCGTATATATATATTCTGTGGATAGGTTAACTCCGATAAACTGGGCAAAAACGAATGAACATCAAAACTATTACGATATGATAGTAGTTTTATACCTCACTCAGCAGCTCCATTATTAAACAAAATATTGTATTAAATGAACTGGCTTATTGTTGGTTAAATGAAAACCCTCCTAGAACCTTTTTTGCATCATTTTAATTTTTTACCCTATATAGTCTCACTCACATACTAATTTTGTTATAAATTGATATAATATCCTTGAATTGTGGAATTGAAATAAAGCTCTACATTAAAAAGACTAGTGATTTGGTTTTTCTTAGTTTATGATTTAATGTTTCCATAAAAGTCAAATTACAAAACCTAATTTATTTATATTATTACAGAATTTTCAAATAAACTATAATATTTAGTCATAGTCATATGATATTTTTACTAAATCAATAGCTTTCATATAATATTTATCATCCGTAAGATTATGATCTCATAGACTGAAGAAATTATCCATAAGATAGTTCAGTAAAAAAGTATTATCTACTTTACTATCTTAATAAATATTATCTATATACAGTATTCACATTCTGATGGGAATACTACTTGATTGTTCTCTTATTTAACTGTCACGAATTATATTAAGATTATTAAGTGATCAATTTGAATTCTAGGTTCCAACACAGTAATAAACTTAATATGCTACCACAGCGATGATATTGTAAAACTACAATATTATATTCCTGGAAATAATAAACAGCTGTTGAATATAAAGCCAAAATCTCCTACAGCGAAAGCTAATAGAATATATGAAATACAGAAAGGTGATACTTTACATTATCACGAGAATAATGGTAAGATGATTTCCGATAGAATGTAGAAACTTGCATTTATCCTCGCAAAACGGCTATTTAGTCCGTTATATAAAAGCTGATATTTTTCACGGTATTTTTTTTCTAGTACCTCTATTCACCTGGCACATCCAAATACATTGCTTCCGTTTATCCCCGTATCATTTCAGTTGATCAAGAAAGCCTGATTATCAGTCATTGTAACATTGTTATGTCGTATGAAACAAGAATATCTCGATCTCATGCACCCCAAAAGTCATGATTTCACCTGGTCAGTTACTAGATATCTACATTTATCACCCTTGGATATTAGAACCAATCGTAAGTCGTTCACTGCGTCCCCGGATTCAAGGGTATTATTATTTAGCGTTCCTCGCAATTAGTATTTCCGCCATGCTCGCCATTCTATAGGTAGTTCGCAATTCTTAATAATCACACTCTCGAGTATCCTTTAATCGAGAAATAATAACCTCGCTTAATACAATATAACCAGAATCCTGCCTATACATTCCACACCTATTCCGACAAAATTACAAAACATGCCATATGTATTACAATTGGGTTACTTTAGGAATTTGTATTTCCTCAACCTAAGTTCGGACCCGATTCCTTCCTTATGTAACTTTCTCTGTGGATCGCGATAGTATCAGTCTCGGATATTGCGCAGCGACATTTTTCTTTAACAACGGTTGCAAATATCCGGTCAATTTGTAGAAATTTTTCTCATTTACAGCTTACGTCATACTTGGTTGTCAGCCTATGAAAACTCGTATTGGGAATTCCGGCCGTCATCATAAAAAATGTTATGGCTACTCCGAAATCTGGGGTTATTGTATTATCCACATTTAACTGGCCACTTCGGCAATAGATTTAGAGTTTTCCAGGACAAATCTTGCAAAAAAACAAGTATACAAAATGGTCTATACCAATTTTACAGCAAAAATCTCAAGAAATCGTCTGACGTACAATACCTATACATATATATATATATATATATTTCGAGTTAGACCTATCTAAATTCCAGAACCATAGGATTTCATAGTCTTAAAAAATGTATTGCTGCCGTAAGTTAAGCTCCGAGACATAGGGAATTATCCACACACACACTCTCGCGCATACTTCGCGACTAACATCCGGAGGTGATAGCATCGATATGATTGGCTCCCGGATAAAGCGGCCGGGTAATAACTCGTGCCAGTCACGCAGACCTTGGTGAATATTTAAGTATCCTTTGATACCTTCCATAACGAAATTTCAAGCATTCCTTTTCATAAATCATTGACTTGATTATTTGAATAATTATTGAGTAAAAATGTCTACAATTCGTTCTATTCAACGTTCATCTAACTTCGCTAAGCGTGCTCTTGGTGCTCGTACCTACGCTACTGCTGAACCAGTAAGTCCCAATATATAAAAATCATAAGGCCGCTGAGTCCCGTACTTAGAATAATCTATTGAACCATGTATACTAACTATTAATAGACCTTAAAGGCTCGTTTAGCTGAAATCTTGCCAGAAAAGGCCGAAGAAGTCAAGCAATTAAAGAAAGAATATGGTAAGACCGTAAGTAAATATTTGAGAAATAGCTCAATTATCACTGGCAGATTTTATACGTCTCTATCAGGATTCTAAATCCCAACACTATTAGTATGAATGCAATTTTAATTCTGCCCACAAAATTTTTTTTGACGTTCACGTCGGGAAGAAAATTGCCATTCCGGCTAAAAGAATTTCTGGGGGAGGGGTGGAAAATGCCATGTTACACAAAATCAAATATTAACGTTTAATTTAGGTAATCGGTGAAGTCTTATTAGAACAAGCTTACGGTGGTATGCGTGGTATCAAGGGTTTAGTATGGGAAGGTTCCGTCTTAGATCCAATTGAAGGTATTAGATTTAGAGGTAGAACCATCCCAGATATCCAAAAGGAGTTACCAAAGGGCCCAGGTGGTAGCGAACCATTACCAGAAGCTTTATTCTGGTTATTATTAACCGGTGAAGTTCCATCCGAAGCTCAAACCAGAGCCTTCTCTGAAGAATTAGCTGCCAGATCTGCTTTACCAAAGCACGTCGAAGAATTAATCGACAGATCTCCATCCCACTTACACCCAATGGCTCAATTCTCCATTGCTGTTACTGCTTTAGAATCTGAATCTCAATTCGCTAAGGCCTACGCTAAGGGTGTCCACAAGTCCGAATACTGGAAGCATACTTACGAAGATTCTATTGAATTATTAGCTAAGTTACCAAACATTGCTGCTAGAATCTACCAAAACGTCTTCAAGGACGGTCAAATTTCATCCATCAACCCTAAGTTAGATTACGGTGCCAACTTAGCCAACTTATTAGGTTTTGGTGAAAACGCCGAATTTGTTGAATTAATGAGATTATACTTAACCATCCACTCAGATCACGAAGGTGGTAACGTTTCTGCTCACACCACCCACTTAGTTGGTTCTGCTTTATCTTCTCCATTCTTATCCTTAGCTGCTGGTTTGAACGGTTTAGCTGGTCCATTACACGGTCGTGCTAACCAAGAAGTCTTAGAATGGTTATTCAAGATGAGAGAAGAATTAAACGGTGACTACACCAAGGGTAACATTGAAAAGTACTTATGGGAAACCCTTAACGCTGGTCGTGTTGTTCCAGGTTACGGTCACGCTGTCTTAAGAAAGACCGATCCTCGTTACACTGCTCAAAGAGAATTTGCTTTGAAGCACATGCCAGACTACGAATTATTCAAGTTAGTATCTAACATTTACGAAGTTGCTCCAGGTGTCTTAACTAAGCACGGTAAGACCAAGAACCCATGGCCAAATGTGGATTCTCACTCTGGTGTTTTATTACAATACTACGGTTTGACTGAAGAATCCTTCTACACTGTCTTATTCGGTGTTTCCAGAGCTTTCGGTGTCTTACCACAATTGATCTTAGACCGTGGTATTGGTTTACCAATTGAAAGACCAAAGTCTTTCTCCACTGAAAAGTACATTGAATTAGTCAAGAACATCAACAAGGCTTAAATTTCTTCTTTGTTGTAAGGATTTAAAAATTTGCTGATATATTTATTTATTTATTATACGCTTGTGTTAGTTCAATGACTTTTTTTAAAAAACGAATATTATTTATTTATGTATGGATTTAGCTATATATAACGAGTTCATGATATATTAAAATTTTCCTGTAGAATAATCGCTTTTGGAAACTGAATATTTTCGAGGTCAAAAATTATTGTGAATTTATTAATTTCAGTGAAAATTTATGTACAAAAGGAGTGCTAGGTTACTATCTTCCAGTAGGAAGATAGCTGAGAAGGAGAAGATTCTGTATTCCAAAACTTTACATCTTCCTAAAACATCATTTGGTCCTAAAGTTCCATCCAAAGATGAAAGACAGAAGTTGATCAAGACTTCAAGTCAAGACTTATATAAATGGCAAAGTGAAAGAGAAGATTTTTCCCAAGAATTTACTCTCCACGATGGCCCACCATATGCTAACGGAGATTTACACTTAGGTCATTCTTTGAACAAAATTGTAAAGGATATAATCAATAGATTTGAATTGATTTTCAATAATTCCAAGGTGAACTACAGACCAGGATGGGATTGTCACGGTTTACCAATCGAGATGAAAGCCACAAATAGTAAGACTATTTCAAAATCTAACCCTAAAGAGATAAGAGCTGCGTGTAGATCATTAGCTTCTTCCATGATAGATAGGCAGCGTGAGCAATTCGAAGAATTCGGTATCATGACAGATTTTCACAATCCATATATCACTATGTCACATAATTACGAAGTAAACCAATTAAGAGTATTTCAGAAACTAATGGAAAATGGTCTATTAACTAGGCAAATGAAGCCAGTTTGGTGGGGATGTGAAACAAAGACAGCTTTAGCAGAAGCTGAATTAGAATACAATAATGATCATAAGTCTGTTGCCATCTTCGTAAAGTTCCCTGTTGCTAGTGAAAATTTCTATGACAAAATTAACAGCAAATATGATTTGGAAATCAAATCTGGTAGCCTTAAATTCTTAATTTGGACTTCAACACCGTGGACAATCCCTGCAAATATGGCCATTTGTGTTAACCAAGACATGATATATACCATACTTAAAAAAAATGAAACTGGGGAAAACATAATCGTAGCAAAGTCTTTGGCTGATGAAATTGCAAACTTGGACGAGTCCTTTACGAAATATGAAAATTCTATCGAATTTCCAGGATCAGACCTTCTTGGTCTTGAATATACTAACCCAGCATCAGAGTCTACAGAAAAGTTTCCTATCTTACATGGTAGCCATGTATCTGATACCGCTGGTTCTGGACTTGTGCATACAGCTCCGGCACATGGTTCTGAAGATTATCTTATTGGTAAAAAGAATAATTTAGCCATTTATTCTTCAGTTGACGAGAATGGAAGATTTTTGGAGAGTACCATTCCAAAAGGATTCAAATCATTAGCTGGAGAAAAAGTTACAGAAAAGACTGGTATATGGAAATGTATTAATATTATCAGTGAAAGCGGCATGATATTCCACATCAATAAGGCATATAAACATTCACACCCTTATGATTGGAGATCCCAAAAGCCCGTGGTCCAAAGGGCAACTCCACAATGGTTCATTAATGTGGAAAAGATCAAAGAAACTGCGCTTGAAGCATTGGAAAGTGTGAAATTTGTGCCAGAATCTGGAAGAAATAGATTGTCGCTGTTTATTAGAAATAGAAATGAATGGTGTATATCTAGACAGAGAGTATGGGGTGTTCCATTGCCAATTGTATATAACAAGCAAACAGGAACTCCAATTGAAGATATTTCCACCATAAAATATATCATTGATCGTATTGATGAATTTGGAACTGACGAATGGTTTGAAAAAGAAGATAACTTAGCAAGATGGTTACCCGAAGAATTAAAAAACAATAGTGATCTTTACACGAAAGGAACTGATACTATGGATGTTTGGTTTGATTCAGGTACCTCGTGGACGACTTTACAAAACTCTGATAATACTCAATTTGTCCCATTAGCTGATATGTATCTTGAAGGATCTGATCAACACAGAGGATGGTTTCAATCTTCATTATTAAATAAGATTATATCGTCTGGATTTGATGGAAAAGATTTTAAACCTATTGCACCTTTCAAGAAAATTATCACACATGGTTTTACCTTGGATAAAAATAATGATAAAATGTCAAAGTCTAAAGGTAATGTTATCATCCCTAGACAGGTATTGAATGGTGGTGGTAAGCCACATTTACCTACATTGGGCATTGATGGATTAAGATTGTGGGTAGCTTCATCAAATTATACATCGGATGTCAGTGTTAGTACTGAAATTCTTCTGAGAGTATTTGAAAATGTAAAGAAATTAAGAGTAACATTGAAATATATGCTAGGTAATCTTAGTGATTTTGAAGTTCCTATTGAATATTCTTCCTTGAATCCTTTGGATAAATACGTTTTATCTAGATTATGCAAGTTACAGACAAGTAGTATTGAATACTATAAGCAACATAACTTCTCAAGGGTTGTTAAAGGGATAAACTCACACGTCAGTACTGACTTGAGTGCTTACTACTTTGATATCTCAAAAGATTGTCTTTACACTGAAGCAAAAGATTCTCATAGAAGGAGAAGTATTCAGACTGTACTTCAATTAATCCTCAGAACATACGTTGGATTATTGGCTCCGATTCAACCACTTTTAACCCAAGAGGTTTGGAATGAGTATTCTGGTAAATTTGGTAGACAAGAAACGTCTCCATTTATGATTGGAAATTGGAAAGAATTTTACCAATTGCCAGATTCTTATGTAAATGAAACTATTGAATCAGACTTCCAAAAAATTTGGACTATTAGAGATATTGTTTATAAATTATTAGAAGAGCTTCGAGAACAAGGTTTCTTCAGAAATAAGTTAGAAACTCAGGTGAATATTACTGTGGATAGTGATACCTTAATCGCAAAACTCTTAAAGGAACATCAGCAATTTTTAGACGATTATTTACTAGTATCTAAGGTTTCTATTAATGAATCAATCAAAGAATATGATATAGAAAAGAGAATATCTTCTTCTATTGATGGTGCTAACATATCGGTTCAAATAGGTGCTTCGGACAAGTGTAAATGTCCTAGATGTTGGAAGTTCCTAGCCGAAGAAAACGATAAGCTTTGTACCAAATGTGACTCCGTTGTCAATAATTAGATACATATAACTTGTAAATAGAAATAATATATAATACTATTAGATGTGAATGGAAAAAAAAAATACCGTATAAATGGCTTTACGAACTATGATATTGAACGACAAAGTTACCAATTCCTCTATTTGCGGAATGTAATTCTTAGAATTAGCTTAAAATATGAAGATATGGTATAGATTTATTTCTTCATACTGAAATATCAGCTGTATAACATTCCTATATATAACAATAAATATATATTACAAATTGAAAGTAGTTGACTCGTTGAAGTGATCTACTTTTCAAGTAGTCATTGTTACTTTAAGTGGTGGTTGAATTCATACAAAATACTTTGGATTCTAAGGATATACTAGAGCTATGAGGTTACACTTTATTGTACATGAAGAATTTGAAGCACCAGGAGCATACGAGACATGGGCAAATTGTAATGAATTTGATGTAACTTATTCCAGAGTATATCTAGGTGATGAATTACCAGTGTTAGTTGATGATATCGATTTTTTGATTATTATGGGTGGTCCCCAGGATCCTTCAACCTCATTAGAGCAATGTCCCCACTTCAATTCTAAAGCCGAAAAAGATTTAATTATCAAAGTTGCAAATGAAAATAAACTAATTATTGGAGTTTGCTTAGGTGCCCAACTTATTGGTGAAGCATTCGGAGCTAAATACGAACATAGTCCAGAGAGAGAGATCGGTAAATATCCTATAAATCTAACTAATGAAGGATTAAATGATGCTAACTTCTCTCATTTTGGCAAAACTGTCGATGTTGGTCATTGGCACAGCGATATGCCAGGTTTGACCAACAATTCTACTATTCTTGCATTCAGCAAAGGGTGTCCACGTCAAATCATTAAATATAAATCCTTTGTTTACGGTTTCCAATGTCATCTAGAGTTGACACATTCTATTGTTGAATTGCTTATCGAAAACTCTACTGACGAGTTGAGTCGTGCTTCAGCATTCAAGTTTGTTGATACTCGTGAATTGCTTCGTCAGCATGACTATCAAGAAATGAACGAGAAGCTCTTTGTGTTTCTAGATAAATTAAAAATGGAATATGAATTGGCCCGATAGAGATCCAAGTTCCATCGGGAACCATAATACGCATTGCATCATTATTTATCAGTAAGTACTATATCAAGTACCAAATATCATTAGAAATTAGAGTAATAGGATGTAGACTACATTGTTATGTATAAAAAATTTGATTCTTATGATAGAAATATTTCCCGTCATTTACAAACTTCATCGTAACGTAAAAAACCTTTCATTTATTTGTTAGCTTATGTAACACCTCCTATAAATAAATACAAATTGCAGGAAGTATCTCGACTGTAACGCTTCCTGCTTACTCGAAGCAATTTCACAGCCAAATATCAAAGTCGTGTCTTCATCAATCTTAGTTTTCATTTGTTCGAAGATTGTTCGAGAGGATTCCTACTATATGCATTGCACCCAGACACTAACAAGTATTAATTAATTTATTATCTATAGCAATATATGAGTTTAATCTTGAACAAGAAGATCACTAATTTTGTTAGTAGAAAGAAAGATCTTGAAACGCGTTATCGTCATTTAAGAAAAAAGATCCGTGACGCCGATGGATCTGATGGTGAATTAGAGATATATTATGATATGCTCCTTCAGTTAGACGAAATCATATTCCAAGCCCATTGCGAAAAAACTAAGATAGATGTTCTGAAGCTGGCAACGGACAAGGAGAAGAGTCTTATTTCTGATATTGAAGAATTGTACAACAAGCTCGAAAGAATGATCCCTGTTCCCGATTTGATTGCAGAAGTTCCAGAATTGGCTATCATCAGGCGTCAAATTAGTGAAAGTGCCGTGGAAGCAGGTAAAATTCATTATCAAATCATTTCTAACGAGAATAAGAAAAGGGCAGCAAATGGTGGGACTCCAAATGCGAAGAAAACCAAAGAATTGCAACATGCTATAAATTGGTTGGACACTGAAAAGTGGGAACGAGAACATGTGAGATGTCTCTATGAAGGTTCCAAATTAGGAGAGACAACTTCTGACAGAATTGAGGCTATTCAGGTTAAATTTGCCAATGAATTAGGCGTGTCGATAAGTGCACAAGTTATTCAGTATTTCTTTTTACACTATGGGATTCGTGAAGTTGAAGTTGATACAATTGATTTGAATGATACTTTCGATGTAGCTTATTTGCTAAATAAAGAGATGTCTATTTCAAAGAAACAGGATGCAATTCGTAGTCATATAAGACAGAAAGCTGGCTACAATATAAACAAGAACGACTGTTTTAGAGGTATCCGATTTCGCGATTTATTATTAAAGATCTATGGCACTATTAAGGAACCAACTGAAAACTATGATGGTTATTTTACTAATATTCAATCGCCGTTTACTGATAATGAAGAGATATTATCTGAGAAACAATCCAAAAAGCGCAAATCATCTGCAACGGTGGAAGCAAATAAGAAAAAAAGCTTACCGTCTGCAGGTTTAGATAACAAGAGAAGTAGTTCACCAGTTGCAGAGTCTGAAATTAAAAGAGGAAACTTACCTATAGGAGAATTAGAAGATAAAAGCAGAAGTACACCTGTAACAGGTTTAGAAGATATGAATAAAAGCCCGTCCACAATAGAATCAGAAAATGGGAGCAAAAGAAGTAATATTCCGTACGTAGACAAGCTTCATACTACGATATCAATAGAGAATAAAAAACAAGGGAAAGCTGTTGAACCTTTAAGTTCTTCGGCACAAGAGATAGATGCTAAAAGCCGCGAAGTATCCAATTCTGTAAATACCACAATTGATAAAAGTACACTAGATGAAGATGTAAATGAGAAGGGTATTAATAGACCAGCAGAGAATTTATTTAACGATTCAAATCAAGAAGCTAGAATTAATTCGGCGCAAATTTCCACTAATATGTCACAATCTTCTGCCAATTATACAAGGACACCTATGAGAATGCCACCAATACAAGATTCGACGTATTCTACTTCTGAAGCATCAAATGGTTATTATCCAACGGTTTCAAAATTGCCTTCACTTCGAATGACAACATCTTCAGAGTTTACTGAATCACCATCTCGAGTACCGATAGGACCATTATCTCAACCATTAATTAAACCTCCTCAAAAATCTATAAATTCATGGAATATGCCTTCTTCTCAACCCTCTACAAATATTAATATGGAGGCGCCAGAAAATATATCCTCACATCCAATGGATCTGAGTCATACTGAAATCAGACAACCTTTCTCACAACCTTCAAATACTCCAACAGTAGACTCTACGCAAATACAATATGAAAATAAAAATGCCACTAAAACATCCATGCAAACCCAAGCACAAGCACCGACCCCAATCCCATCACAAATACCAATACAAGTACCTAAAAATGGTGCAGTTGGAGACTTAGCTCAACCACTGATAGCATACTATAATTCTAATTCTATTAGCCGGCCTGTTTTGCAAAGATCTGCAGCAAATTCGTTACCAATTAACTCCTCGCAAACATTACCATTGTATAAACCATCGCAAAGTACACAACAACTGGCTTTTATGACACCAATACCAAATAAGCCCGTACAATCATTTCCAACATATAATAGTTCACCTTTATTATCAAATGTATCTGAAACAACCTCTCATGAATTAGCAAAAAGAAAACAAAATAAAAATACTACATTTGAAGATATAATTCACCAAATTATTATTACAGAACGACTGGATGAATATTATCAAAAGCAATTCCAGAACTTAAATTATAGTAGTTATTGGTCATTCCATTTGAATAAACTAATTACGACTACTGTAGACTTTCTTGGAGGTAACCAAACAATGAATAAAGAGTCACTTGAAATGGGCCGCATGCATCTTGTTGATTTAATTATATTGAGAATAAAAAGAGATTTCAAAATGAATGTCAAACCGGAATTAATTAGAAATAGATTAATTACAATGATGGAACATGAAGTTTTTTCGTCAAAAGGCTCCCATCTAATAAATGAATATATAGCTTGAATATATTGATTACAATAATTATACATTAAAATACATAATATGACTATCTCTTACCACTCATAAGTTGAGTCAATAATTGCGAGCTTGATGAAGGATTAGTAAATTGACCTGCATTCATAGGAGCAGCTGATGCAGAAACTTGATTAAATTTTTGATTTGGAGTTGGAACTTGGCCAGAGGCAACATTTGAACCACCGTTCACACCAGACCCATTGTATAAACCGGGAGGAGGAGGAGTTGAAGTACTGGAAACACGTTCATTAAGTCTTAACATATTAACTTGTTGTGCAGAATTTTGAGGATTAGCCAAAGATTGATCTACTGATCCTTGCTGTATGGTTTGCTGCTGTTGTTGTTGCTGCTGTTGTTGCTGCTGTTGTTGCTGCTGTTGTTGCTGTAACTGAAGCAATAATAATTGTTGCTGTTGCTGTTGCTGTTGCTGCTGTTGCTGTTGCTGCTGATGTTGTTGCAATGTATCTTCACCGTGTTGTGTTTCTAATAATTTTTTTTGATGCTCATGCTGCATTTGTTGAAGTTGTGCAGATTGAAGTCCCGGCGTTTTCAGCTGTAATTGCTGTTGTTGAAACTGAGCCTGTAATATAGATTGTTGAGCAATAGGATGGTTCTGATATGCTAAATGATAATTTTTAATAGGCCTTAATATGAATCTTTCAATTACTTGACGGGCAATTAACTTTTCATCTTCAACGTTAGTTTTATTTGATAAATTATCTTTAGGATTAAAGGCAAATAATGGCAAGCTATAATTAGATGATGAAGACATCTTTGAAAAGTGAACCTTAAGCTTCTCTTTCTTGTCTAATAATGATTTAAGGTTACTCGATATGTCATCGACGAATTGTATAGTCGATTGATCTTCAATATCAATATCACTAGGTAACAGACTGTATCTGGATGACCTGGAAGTTTTAATTTTCAGCTTGAGGTCCTTCCTTGGTTGAGATTTCAGATCACGGAAAATTTCACCCAAAGTTGGAAACGCAGAAGTATTGGCCAAGGCTGCATTGCTTATAGAAGGAGAAGGAGTATTCGTGGAAGCTGTACCCTTGGCCCAATGGGCAGTGGCAGGTAAAACCGGTCCACTATGATTGAAACTAGAATTGTTATTAGTGTGATCACCTTCTTCATCTGATTGGGTGTGAGTTTTAGTATCCTCGTCTCCACTATAATTATTTTGAGAAATATTCGATGTGTTTTGAAAGGATGTTCCGGAAATATTTGAGTTACTGGCAACTCTAGATCCTGACATACCCATCATACTCATCTTAATACCCTGCTGAGTAGATAAGTCCTTTCTAGTATAAGAATCTGCTTCTTCACCAGGTTCATGTAAGAACATACAATTCGGATTACTGCAAGCGTGACCCCTTAAGTAAGATGAACAGTATTTGGTAGTACCATGGGCAGCTCTCAATACTCTTCCATCGCATAAAGAACCATCAAGTTCAGTGATACATTTCAACGCATCCTCTTTTTTAGCAAAGGTAACGTAAACCACTAAACCTGGGTTTTGGTGATGAAAATGAGTGCTCAGGGGATTTGGTGTCTTTTTATTAATCACAATTTTCAGAATCTTACCGTACTGTCCAAAATACTTATCTGATCTTAAGACAGAATGTAAATCTTCTGGGTTGCAAGGTGGATTTAAACCTGTAACATACACCAAGTTCTTTTGAACCACTCTCAATCCTGCTAAATGCTTTTTGCTAGCCAATTCAGATTCTTTCTTTTCCTTTTCACGTATCTTTCGCTCCTTTTCACGTTTTTCCTTCTTTACCTGTTGTATCTTTAGTTCTTCTGGGCTAATTGTTTTGTATTCAACAGTATCGTCGTCATAAACTCTTCTACAACCAGGACACCTACCATTTAATTCTGGATGCAATCTGATATTATTGTAACAGAATTGACAGATTTGATATCCACATGGGCAAGGTTTGAAGTTCTTGTCATAGATATCCATTTCTTCCACGCAAATTGGGCTAGAAGTAAAAGTTAGTAACGGAACATTAAAAGGTTACGATCATACGAATTTTAATTCCAAGATATACATACCAGTATTCTTCTTCATCGTCGCTAATGAATGAATCGTCGTTAGGAACCATTTTTGTATTGTTATTTGTATATTAAGTATAGTATATATAGATATTATTAATGAGGTGGCGGGTGATACATTTTTCCAATAGTCAAATTTGATTTCCATTACATAATCGATTATAAATACGATATGAAAATTAACACCACTTGAAAGATTCAGTGGCCACTATACTTAGAATGTTCAGAATTAAAACATGTCTTTCGTTGTTGACTTATGGGAATCTATATTCACTCCAGGAACTACCCCTTCCTTGATTAAAGCTACCCATGTGTCATTTGTCTTACTTATAATCTCGTTATCATGGTCGCTTTATGTTAGTAGATCGATACATTTTTTCAACTTACTTGTGATTGCTACTTTGCTATATGGATCTGTTGTATGGTTTATCAATGAATTAAAAAATGTCAAGTTGGCAGAAGGTACTGAAAAGCTCGATGAATCAAACGAAGCCAAGGCGACAGGATCGTCAGTTGATATTGGAAAAGAAAAGAAAATAACCAAGAGAAAAGCTTAAATATTTGTGTCTGAATAGAGTTGTTAATATTGGACCTAGCTTATATTTGAAATGGTTGAATCATTGTAATACTAATATTTCACTTCCATCTCATTATTTCTCTTGCGGACTTAGAAAAATAGATAATACGCAATCATTAGTTAATATAGAAATGCATGTCAGAAGATCTCTTAGAATATTACCTAGCTCTCTATTGTGTACAATATGAAATCCCAAGAATTATCTTCATAATTTTGTCTAATTTTTATATGCGCACAATTTAATTACTATTGTATTAATCATTCAATACAGAATGAGTTTTGTAAATGCTTTGCAAACGTATATTGACTATCCCGAGAAGTATGCTGACTTAGTCGTCTATGATGATAATCAAGTAGTTATAATAAAAGATATGTATCCAAAGGCATTGAGGCATTATTTGATTATTCCAAAATCTCGAGAAATTACTCATGTTCACCCTCTAGAGGTTTTCCAGGACAATGTGGAATTATACGAATCAATATCGAATTACGTAGATAAATGTAAGGAAATCATTGTTAATGATTTAATCGAGAAAAAATACTTACACGATGATAAGCTTGCGAACGAAGAATTCAAAAATTCTTTTATCAAAGCTGGCGTACATTCTATCCCTTCATTAAGAAATCTCCATATCCATGTTATAACAAAAGATTTTCATTCTTCGAGATTAAAGAATAAGAAGCATTATAATTCATTCAACACCTATTTCTTTGTAAATTTCGAAAAGTTGGAGGATTTAATAGATAATATATCCTCGCAAAATAGCAGTAACCTGGAAACAGATGACGAATCAAATTACTCACCAGAACGTGATAATACAAAGCTCATCAATTTGATAAAATATACTCCATTATCTTGTTCATATTGCAAGAGATCTTTTGGGAACAGATTCCAGGATTTGAAATCTCATTTAGAGGAAGAATTTCATTTGAAATTTCCGAAATCAAAGTAAGTGGATTAATAACTATGCATTTATGAAATTGAACTACTAAAATTAGAAGTTGTTTACATAACTTGAAGGTTTACAATTTCTCCAGAAGTCTTTCGAGTAGTTTTAGAGGTACATGGTATGTACGATGACTATTTTTCATATATGGTTGTGGAACGCAATGTAGATTTGTCAGATATAAATTACAAAAAAGTACCAAAAGAATAGATGAACTGAATTCTTGGGAAATTTTTATTCTCCTGAGGGTTCAAGATAATTATATGTCTTTTGATTAGTATATTTGAGGTCTTAAATATCAAATACTTGATGATATTGGTATCTATCAAATTGTGTTATAAGAGAACATGTTCTTATATGGATATACACATGAAGATTCAGATTGTGTTGGAAACCGGACTGCAGTGTATACTTAATAAAATATTTTTATGGCCAGCCATGTATTTAATTTTTCCGAACATAATACTATTTCTAAATTAATGTCAAAGTCTCCCCCAATATGCTATTAAGTTCAAATGAGCAAATAATAGCGATCTATTGTTCAAATAGCACCATAATCCTAAATACTTATGGTGCTATCAGAAATTAAACCCTCTTTAAACTTTAATTCGATATTTATGAATATTCTATTCATTTACAAACTATTCCATTAAACATTAAGATTTAATAAAATCACTACAACAGAAACCGCTAATGGAGTTGTTACATCTATAGTGCCTAAATTAAGAACATTCACTTATTGCAAAATGATCTGCAATATCGGTTATAAAAACATTATTATATAGTGTATATAAGTGTTAAAGTTTTAACAATTTGTAATTCGATCTACTCTAGCTCTAACGCGATATTTCAAGCTACTTTTACAAATCACGCTAATAATATATACAAATTTGCTTCCTCCTTCTAGTTATAGATAAGTTAAACGTAACGGACATTTTACATTGTATTTTTTATCATTTCTACTTGTTATTCTCAAAAAGAAAATTGAAATGTTTTCGGAATAAATCATACCCTGACGATACTATATTCCCTAACTTGTAATTGCCCAAATTTCTATGTGTTGAGGTCAAAAAATATTATCCCACAGCTCACAACTGGGAGTCGTATATCATATACAGGATATGGAGTATATTTTATTCCTGGCATGTTTGGAATGACGTATACTGAAACGAGTGACCAGTACCAATGTTTTCAACGAATCATTTACAATACTTATCGACAAATGGGTAATTTCCACTTAGTTGATCACATATTGTATGAGTGATACATTTTTTTAATTTAGGTAGATATACATTTTTACTTACCTACGCAATCTTGGAGAAGATAATATTGGCGCTAATCATGGCGTGATGGTGAACGGACAAATTGGTGTTAGTACTACATATAATGTACGTCATCGGGTCATATTTCTCCAATACACTATTCTAATCTTTGATTGGTCTGTTTCAAGGATTAACTTTTTGTTATCGTAATTTTCTTAGTACTTTACGGATTCAAAAAAAAATATTACGAGGGCGGTATCGGATAATTATTTGGATGAGCGTACAAAAAACCCCACCCCCAAAATTTTTTTCGTGAGTTGCATCCTCCACCACTCAAACAATGCATTATGTGGGTAATCGGAATTATTATGTAATATACCTGCAGTTTGGTAAAATCTCCGCCAATTATATATGGGGAACAATCATTAGATTCACTTCAAAAGAAATATCATAATACTAGTTTGTTCCAGTTAAAAGTATTTAAGGTAAGCAAAATTATGCATTTATTTTTACTACTTGAATTATCCTTAATATCAATTTTTTTTTAATAAGAATGAGTGTATTCGAAGCTCCAGGAAAGGAAGATACTTCTTCATTAGGAAGTGAGAAGGATGTCAGATATGACATTAATCAGAAAATTGCTCAAGCTGAGTTGGGTGAGAATTTCAACTTTGATCAAGAAATACAAGAAATTGAAGTTTTAGCATTACATACAAAGAAGAACATGACTTTATGGGAAAAATTGAAAGCCTGTGAATTTGAAATTGATTTCAAGAATAAACAAAATATGGTTTATCTTTTGGGTTGTTTTAGTGCGGCAGCTGGTTTATTGTCGGGTTTAGATCAATCTGTTATTAGTGGTGCTTCTGTCACAATGGATGATGCTTTGAACTTATCATCTCATCAAGCATCGTTGGTTACAAGTTTAATGCCTTTAGGTGCTATGGCAGGTTCTATTATGATGCATCCGTTGAATCAATGGTTTGGTAGAAAGAGATCTATTATCATATCATGTATATGGTATACTATTGGTGCAGGTTTATGTGCTGGTGCCCGTAACCACAGTATCATGTATGCTGGAAGATTTTTGTTAGGTATTGGTGTGGGGATTGAAGGTGGATGTGTTGGTGTCTATATTTCAGAATCTGTCCCTGCAAATGTTCGTGGTAACATCGTTTCTCTTTACCAGTTTAACATTGCATTAGGTGAGGTGTTAGGTTATGCTGTTGCCGCAATTTTCTTCGAAGTGAAAGGTGGTTGGAGATATATGCTTGGTTCATCGTTAGTATTCTCAACTATATTATTTGTTGGTATGTTCTTCTTACCTGAATCTCCTCGTTATTTAGTTTACAGAGAAAAGATTGGTGAAGCCTATAATGTGTGGAAAAGATTAAGAGATATTAGCATTGATGACAACAAATTGGAATTCTTAGAAATGAGACACGCGGCAGTTCAAGAAGCTGAAAGAAGAAAAGGTGAAAGCAGATTTCAAGTATGGTTTGATTTATTCCTTATTCCAAGAAATCGTCGTGCTTTAGTTTATGCTGTTATGATGGTTACATTAGGTCAATTAACCGGTGTGAATGCAGTTATGTATTATATGTCCACATTGATGCAAAAAATTAATTTTTCTGAGAAGAACTCGGTTTTTATGTCCTTAGTTGGTGGTGGTTCATTAATGATTGGTACTATTCCAGCTATCTTATGGATGGATAAGTTTGGTCGTCGTGTTTGGGGTTTAAACATTGTGGGATTTTTTATTGGTTTAGTTTTAGTCGGTGTTGGATACTTAATTCCACTTGATACCCATTTGCAAGCAGGTGAAGGTACCTATCTTACTGGTATTATACTTTATATGGGATTCTTTGGTTGTTATTCATGCTTGACCTGGGTTTGTCCATCAGAGTCTTTCTCATTAGATACTAGAACTGTTGGAATGGCTATTTGTTCAACTTTCCTTTACTTATGGTCATTTACTGTTACCTACAACTTTACTAAAATGCAAGAAGCTATGACTTATACCGGTTTAACTCTTGGATTCTATGGTGGTATTGCATTCCTTGGTTTCTTCTACCAAATTTTCCTTATGCCAGAAACAAAAGACAAGACTTTAGAAGAAATTGATGATTTATTTAACATGACAACAGCAGAGTTAGCCAGAACTAACATCAGAGGTATGAAAAAATTCTGGGGTAGATCCTGATATTGAATATTATACTCTATAACTAATTTAATAGTAGAACAGCATAAATTGATGATAACTTTATGGTATCGGTAAATCTAACTATTTCGGTAATATTGTGCATAGCATACAATGGCTATGTTTTCTCTTCATTTCTGATCAAATACCTCCACATTTCTCTAAATCTTTTACTATCCTACAACCCGACAATTAAATTCTGTAACTAAGAGAGTAAACTAAAAAAGAAGTTTCTATTGGGGACATATACTGCTTGTAATTCTCCTGATTTTCATGACCAAAGTTAAAATTGAATATTGTAAATAAACTGGAGATAGTATTAACTATGATCCAGTCACAGGTTAAGCAGAAGTGGTTACTTTCGAAGGTGATTATAGTTCCAGTTTAAAACTCGTATATTTGACCTATAAATAAAATGTAGCCGGGTAATATTGCGTATGATATTTAAGAATGAAATTTTTTTTTTTTTTTTTTTGACGTATACAACATATCATCCTAATATTGAAATCTAAATATACGAAATTATAAACCTTCTAATATATTGTAGAATATCTGGGACTTTATCACCTTACTCGTGCCTTCTTCGACGTTTATGGTAAACGAATCCCAAAGAGAAAATACGTTTTTAACTAATAAATAATTTCAACACTCTTAACTGAGTTTGGGTTATTTTGCAGTTAGAGATAGATATATCTGCAGAAGAACTGATACCTAATTTGATGTATTAAATTCTTTTGATGATATTTCACAACTGATTCAATTTTGAGTTGCAATTTTCTGGATTCATTCCTGAAAATAAAATAACCTATATAGAATTCAACTATTTATCATATGATACGTTCTCATACAATATAGAAGTATTGTTTCACAGTGATTTAGTATGATATAGGGTTATTAATTTTTGAATACTCTATAAATTAAACTTCTAAAGATATTATCTTTCCCTAGTGCAAAAAATTTAGGAACTACAAACATATATTTCAATAATATTGTGTCAAATTTCTATCGTAACTTACATAAAATATATATAAGCTCATAATATTGGTAAATTAATTGGGATGCAAAACAGTAGATTTGATTTACGTATTGCAGAACCTATTCAGTCTGAAAAATATGATGTGAATTGATATGCATGTACAAATTAAACCATCATATGATATAAGATGGTTCCTACGGTTTCCACTCAAAACTATTCCTATATGATTATGTCAAGATGTTGAACGTAAAAAGTCTTTTAACTTTATTCCAACTTCTTTATGATTTGGTAATACGTTAGGAATCGGGCATTTCGATTCAAATTCACAATATTTACACTTTGATAATTCATCAGCTGAAAGTGGTAATTTATAACCCATCCAAAACTTACTGGAATCTTTTACGTGATTTTCCAACTCTTCCTCATTATATAAGTATTTGATTGTTTTAAAGCAATGCCCTGTCTTATTATTATGGTATTCTATTGTAGTCTTATCAAACTGAAAAGGATATAATAATTGATAAAACTGTGAAGCTCTAGCAATAAAGTACCTTAGAGTTAAAGGATATTTCCATTTTGTAAGTAGCTCGCTTATCACTTCAAAATTATAGTTCTCTTCCGAAAGGAGCTTTAATTCATCTTTTCCTAAAAATGATTCCACATTATAGTCATAAGATGAGTAGTTCCTTTGAATATAATCATCAAATGGTTGGTACCCTATTGGTAGTCCTTGAGAAAGTTTTACAAAATCCTGAAATAATAATTTCAGATGCTTTCTTAGTAATATCAATAAAGTTTTTAGATTAATGGGAGCATCTATATTACAACCTTTCACTTCAAGGTTTTTCGTTAAGCTTACATAACAGAAATTCTCTTTCTCTTCACGTAAAAGTTCGATAAATTTCAAATAATAAAATGTTTGAAGTTTTGAAGAATTTATAACAGTTCTTTGAGGTGGAATTTTATTAAATGATCTTGTTTTAACATCAGTAACCTTTAGTTTATAATTATCTTTATATTTTAATAACAATGGTTGAAGATCAGCAATAAAATGTGATAAATCGACACTATGTTCATTGTTTATTTTTTCATATTCATACTCAATATGATGCTGTATTTCCTCAAAGAGTGAATAATCAAAGTCATTATTAGGATTAGTCAATGCCAAAGAGTCTATAACTCCACTGATTAAGATATTTCTATTCGGATGTGCAGAATCTACATTTTCTACCATGATAGCTAGTTTCTCCGTATCTAAAAAGCCATGAGTTAAAATCTCTCTACACTCAGAAGTAGTTAAAAGCTTGAATAGTCTATCAATAATTTTTTCACTTAATTCACCGGCATTTACACTTTCTTTTGTATTACCACAGATTAATGTAGAGTTAGTCAAACCTTTTTTGAATATGATATCATCAAGTTTCTGAGTTAGAGTTTCAATATTCACAAATTCGTGAAGCTCAAGCTCTAGTTTCAGATGTAAATCTAGTCCAAGTTGTAATTGGGGTGTAACTTTGTACCGTGGAGAGGAAGCGTAGATTGAATAATATTCTCTTAGCTCACACCATCGATCTACTAGGAGTTTAGTTACGGAAAGACGCGGATTTGAAATATAAGAAGAGTCCTCATTAAACTTAGAGTGAAATTGAAATGGGTTAAGTTCAGTGGGGCTTCTCAATGGAAGAATATCGGTATTTTCCAACTTCCAGTTATCGTATAATTGGACTAGAGGCTTGTTCTTCAAATCTAACCTTTTCAAATCTGTATTTGGTAAAACAAACTTTTTAAGAATATTGTTTATTTCATTCCTTCTATTTGTATAGCTGAAACTTCTCCTATGTACCCTGGTTTTAAGATGTTTTATTCTTATCATATAGTAGAATCTAAAGTATGATTAAATAACAATGAGCTCAAAGATAAATTAAAAAAATACTGTATATAATACAATGTCATAACTATTTATAAAGAATTAAATGGCCAGCGGTACTGGAAATCATCAGGTATCAAGTTTTTTGAAATACTCGTAGTCTATAAAATAATGATAAATTCTTTAAAGTATTCCTCTTTTTAATTTAAGAGAATCTCTCTTTTTCTCACTCAAGGTGTATTGATTAGGTAAATTAATCTTTTGTTCAGCCTTTGGCGAACCACTTTGAGTTTGACTTTCAAGGTTAGATCCGCTATTCAAATTTCCAGCAAAGTAACCGAAATCGTCAGAAGGAGTCGTGGCTGACATAAATGGTGAATCCAACGTTTCTCCTTCGAAAGATGCATTATTTAATGCATTAAGAGCTTGCATATTTGCATGCTCTGTATTTATCGTCAATGGATTAGGAAAAGAATCACTTCTTGAAGATGAACGAGATCTACTCTGTTGCAATTGTTGATAAAATGAGAAGTCATCATAATCACCACCTGTGGCATGATGATATACTTGAATGTTATTTGGAGGCGTGACGGAGGAAGAAATCGAAGATTTATGGGAAGCTGGTGGTGTTTGGTAATCCATCATCATCGAATTAAATCCATTATTTGTCATGACAGGAGTATTAACAGATCCATTGTTTGGATTTGCTGTCTTGTTTATTAATGCTTGCGGAACAAAATCTAACATTGATTGTAAAGAGTCAGTACTGGTATTCATATTATCATTATTAGCATTATGAGGCCTTATGTTATTCAAGTTACCGATATGAAGCCAGTTATTACCATTATATGAATTATTTCTGGTAAGTGATTGTTTTCTTAAATTTATAGACGATGACCTGGATCTACTGTTCTGATTAAGATTGTAAAGATTTCCATCCGTCAAAGCTAAATTCGAAATTGAAGCTTTCCTATTACCATTATTACCAACGTTAACATTAATAGATGTATGTGCCGGTAATTTCATACTAGACTTTCCGTTATTAAAGGAGCATAATTCGATCAATCTCTTCCTTACGAGTTGTAAAAATATAGGATGAAGCTTAAAGTTTCTCAAAAAGTCGTGGTTAATTATGGATTGTTGGTCATAAATTGGATGGTTATTATTAGAAGTACTGACCATTAAATTGTGTAGTACTTCGTTTGCAACTTTGCTAACTAATCCACTAGGAGGAATTAGCCCCAGAAATGGTGTAGTCGTAGGCAAATGGAGAATATGCGAATATATACCCAATATTAACTGATCGAAGCTAGACGTAAACGCGAGTTTGTAGCACTTCGTGCCTTTAAAATTGGGATCATCGATATCACTCAACAGATCGTCACTTTCATTCATTTGAGAGTTTGAGTAGATTGAGCTATTGCTGCTGAATGAATGCTGGGGAACAAAAAAGCCGTTAAAATATCCGTTTGGTGGGTCTATAGGCGTCTTTAGTGTCTGCTCCAATGGAGTATTTGGCCCGTCTTCTATCGTAAGATTACTTAGCGTCTTGTTGAGTTTCAAATTCAAACCAGTGTTCTTGTTAATCATCATTAATAGTTGTATAGCAATAGAAATGTAAGTGGGAAAATGTTCTAATGTCCAAATGTTCTTTTATCCAACTTCAGTGTGGATATCGTATTGGTTTACGTAGTGGGTGATATTTCGTGTTATTTATGCTTTATCAGTTTCGTATCGCCTAATTAGACCAGAGGTTTATACTGTTTGAACTTTGTTGTGTTACTTCTTTCGAATAGAAAAGATTATATATTACCTAGATATTTGTCGTACATTCTTGTATCATAAAAGGAATGCTTTTTAGCTACTCGTGACAATTTGAGACGCGAATGAAGGGAAATTGCTGAACTCCTGTATTTCCGCATTGAGTTAAATTGAGAATAAATTGAGATTAGTTATTATTTCACTTAAGCCCCGGGTCTTTGTTATCTGCAAGGTAGGACAATAAGATGTGAAATAGTAGAATAAAAGCGGCCAGTAAACCGGTTCCACACAGACTCAATTTCATGAGATGCTGGTGGAAAACCAAATATACTTTAATTGCTGGCATACGAAAACAAAGGTGGGACTATGCATAAATGTGTATATACCCCTGCGATACCTATATATAGAAAGTATGTTATATACAGCTAGCGACGATACTGCGATCTCTGTAAACGTATTAGGGATATTATGATGTGGGACGTCGAGTAAAAATGCCCAGTTGACGTAGAAAACCCAAACCCTGGACAATCTGGAAGTTCCGGTTTCTTTGCAGGATAATCTCCAAAGTTGGGGTATCTAAAGATGGTCTGATGTTTATATGCATGTAAAACGACGCAGTCAATTAGAGAAACATTAAGTTATTATCTCCACCTATACCATCGTCATTTATAATGATGTTTGCTTCGTTGAACTCTTCGGAAACTAATTGATCCGGCTTTATGTCTTCCTTGCTCTCTCTATATTTTATATATTGTTCGAGATCGTCATCAATGAGGTTTTTGTCGTATTTGTGATTATAAGGAAGTAATTGCATGAGTTCTGTTGACGGATGTATCGAGTCCTCCGCATCTTCGTCTATATTAAGCACCGTATGATCATTTTTGTTGAGACTCAAAAGATGTTCTTCAAAGTCGTCAGATTGCAGACTGCTATTTATTGGGTGGAAATTGGAGTTGGTCTGAAATTTTATAAACTCCTTAAATAAAGTGGAATTGGCAAACGTCAAGTCATGCCCCAATTTTAAATCTTTTTCAATTAAATAGTTCAACCAGCCAAACTGGCCCGCTTTCTGAATAATCTCGTTATCGGCACTTTCATCCAATTCTGCATCACTATCTCCGTTATCATTAAGCTTGAAATGATTATAATAATCTTGCTTTTCTTTGTACTTTCTCTTTCTCTTCTCTGCTTCGTTGGTATCATCAGTGTCAATTTTCCTCTTCTCTATTAAATTCTTTATCAACTCTGGCGCTACTTCACTAAGGCCCTTGCTAACCCTAAACATATCACTATGATTTAACCATTCCACAAATGATTCTATTGATTTAGTATTGTAATTTTTAAGTAAATTTGAATTTTTATCTTTCAAATTGGAATATTTTGGTGCATCATTAATACTTGTATAGCTCTCAAAACTTGATGGCTTAATAAATCCGACACCTAGCATACCCTGGAGAACATCTTGCACCTCTATTTGATTAGAATTTTTCCTGCTATCTGAGAATTTTAAACATTCTTTTAGTATCAATTTAAAATACTGGATATATATTTCTGTTAAAGTATTTAATGTTGAAGGTTTACACTTATCAAACCCTGCGGCCTTTATAATCTGAGCTATTGATATCCGCAATAGACAGAAATATAAAGAATCGTCCATCTTGATTCCTTGAAAATGATAAATGTTGTTTGTTTCACTTAAATTTAGTTCATAGAACTTGTTTGTAGTATTAAAATTAATGTGCGACATTATCAAAACTACGACATTAGTGATTAAGTGCTTTACTATGTGAAACGTCAACTTAAATCTAACTAATATCTATTTCGTTGCAGAATTTAATGTAATATATATTCCATTTCTCCTATAGAAATATACATAAATTATGTAGATTATAAATCTTATATCCTTCTCCAAAGCTTTTTACAATATATTGAAAAATACCCAGGAAATATGATGTGCAATGTAACATGCTGATAAAAGCTATTAAGGATATGCTAATTTTAATGTATCAAAGCTAGATTGAATTGAAGCAATTTTAAAGAATTTATTAACTCCTCAAGAAAAATCAAATCAGACACCTTATAAACCTTGTTGTAATCTTTCCCCTATCTTCTTGGAAGCAAAAGATAAGGCATTGAATAAACCCTTTTCAGATAAGTCAATGTTTAAGTCCATACCATGGCTGGTTTCAACTGCATCATTAGTGACTCTACTCACAATAATAGCCGGGTCTATTTCCAAAATAATACCATCGTCAATTGTTTCGTCTACTGCTAAACTGACAGAATCATACTTTTCCAAGATACTTGATTTGTCAACAGTATTGTCTAATAAAATACTGAGACAGTCAAATAAATTAGAAACCAAGGAATAGACTAATGATTCGTTTTCATTGATCTTTGCAACTATAATCAAAATAATATCATTCGCTTGTTTGTAGGTAACCAAATGGTCGTCATATAATAAGATGTCTTCGT
This sequence comes from Schwanniomyces pseudopolymorphus, assembly GCA_030583345.1. Lineage (NCBI taxonomy): Eukaryota > Fungi > Ascomycota > Pichiomycetes > Serinales > Debaryomycetaceae > Schwanniomyces > Schwanniomyces pseudopolymorphus. The sequence continues at coordinate 126,021 of JAJMIA010000008.1, read as the reverse complement.
TTACTTTGTTTATTTTAGAAAAGACTGATTTTTCAAAACTTAATTGTTGTGTTTGAGTCGTGAATTGCTGTTCATTGCTGGCGTTATAGTACTTCGCAAATAATCTAGATCCTTCATTGTCTAGTATTAAAACTGATGACACAGTATATAATGATGTATTAACTGACATATTTATCTATGATTTCCTATCAGTTTATTCAATTGTTGAAACCAAGTTTCAGAAAACACGTTGATATTTTGAGAATTTCCTTCTACAACTTAATGATATTGTACTGCATATAATATTAATAAAGTTATATATGAATTATGGTCTATGAAGTGAATGTGCTAAATATTAAAAATATGTTTTCTTAAAGATTTGCAATTTTTGTAGGTTAGACGCCGACTAATTTAAAAATAAATTCATGGATGGATTTGTGAATAGGATTCAATTCATAGAATGAATCAGTCAGAGAAATCGCAAAAGTATCTTGTTTTTGAGACAACGCAATTTTTTTCCAACCAAAAATAAAGTTAATAGTCAAACCAAGCATTAATCCTACGGCAACAATTAATGGACCAATGACATTGTCTAAGTGCTTGTCGGATCTTTCCATGATGATTTCTCTTCTCTTATTAAAAATAGAATAACCCCAAATACCTGAAAAAAGGGTTAATCCGAAATAAATATAGGCCAAGACTTCTGATAATTCAAATGAATTAGATTTATTGGCAGAAGAATAAATCACAAAGGTCAAAGTAGATAATAAGGTGGTTACATGTAACCACCTGTTAAAAGTTCTTTCATTTGCTAGCCAAACTTTAGGCTCTATTCTAAGCGGGCCTGCGTTCTTGATGTAAGACTCAGGTTTAGTAACACCCATCGGAAGATCAATGTCACTTTCTTCTGATTCTACATCAATTAATTTGGAAAAGGTACTAGGAAGTCTGAGCAATTTTGATAATGGTGTTACTTCTTCGTAGTCTTCATCGTCGGAAGATTGATTATCATAAGCCAGAAGTGAAGATTGATTAGCTGGGACATTACTAGAAAGTTCCTCATGAATAGGAGATGTTTTTGGACTGATAGATTCAGTGTTTTGAAGAAATGCAGAACCACTAAAAGATAAGGCCCTTGGTTGATAATTACTGTTATTGTTTGACAACATAGATTTGAACTTCGATAAGTTTTCCTTTTCATTCTGTTCTTTTAACACTTTTTTCTTTGTTTCAATAAATGCTTGTTCCAAGTCGACATTCATACCTGACTCCAATTCATTAAACCACAATGGAATATTGTCTAATTTTTCATCTTCTAAAAATAAAGAAGAAATACCTTGGATATATTTGGAGAAGTTTGGAATTTCCTTGACCAAATGAGATTGAGCCAATTCATCAATCCATGCCAGTTTTCTCTCCTTATTGAGTTTGACCTTGATTTCCATTACAGAGTAGGGGAATTTACTGTACTCACCTTTTCTTAATAACTTGAATGGATGTGCCACATTAGAATCAATATCAGTTCTATGCCATTTAGATGGATCTCTGATTGGTCTAGCTACGTCAAATGAATCTTCTCTGATAAACATCAAATCAGAATCTAATATAACTCTTGCTTTATTATCACCAGGGATTTGGAAAGCAGTTCTCTTAAAAACTGATCTCACACATGGTTGTAAATTATGTTCCTTGACGAAAGTTGTCAAACTTTTGACTTCCTCAGTAAACTTCTTGATTGAATCTGGACTATCACCTCTCTTTTTCATTTTGTTAATAAATTTGGTAGGATCAAATTTACCTTGAATAAACGAATCCAAGTATTTCTCTTTGATATCTAATTTGTCAACCATATTAAAGTCTTCATGAGCAGGATCAAAATTCTTTTTCTCAATAGAAATCTTAGGTTTGTTAAACAATCTTCCAACCCATTTAATTCTTAAAGAAGCTGAATTTGGGTTTTTAACTAATTTATCATTATACAAGTCAAAAGAATTGTTATCGAAATATATACAGTTAGTCAACAGATTGTATTGGTTTTCTTCATCTTCTTCATCCTCATCATCATCATAAATATCATTTTTATTATTATTATAAACCAAAACAGGTAAATGACGCAAAATAGTAGTCTTTACTTCCATTAAATTGTCTGGATGAACCCAAAATTTGAAGGACTGAAATTCTTGTTGCAGGGTATCATCAAATGATGACATTTTTGATAATGATTGATTAACATCATAGTTTTCTCTTAAGAATTGAAATAAAGCAGATACCTTATATAACAAAGGACTGTAGTCTTCGGAATGGAATGGCAAGCTCTTTAATCTGACATTTAATAATGGCTTGACTGAAAATTCTTGGTGTAATCGGTCATGTTTTTCGACAAGCTTGACAAATCCAGTATAATTTAATCTTTGGAAATTGTTCAAATGGTTAGTCAAAGTTAAGATATTTTCCAATTTTTCTGAAAATTTAGTAACATCGAACTTCTTTGTTGGGGTTTCAGTTTCTAATTGTAATTCGTCCAATTTTTCACTCAATTCATCGTACTTATTAGATTGGAAGGAATAAACCTTTTCCAAATTTTCATCTAACGCACTGACGAATGTCTGTTCATCTTTATCGCTCCAGCTATTTTGTAAAATCACACCCTCCTTCAAGAGTTTCTTTAAGCGAGTGTAATCTAAACAGTATTCCAACCATTCTGGATAAACTTCGTTTTGAAGCGTGTTACTAAACAACATCAATTTCTTATTTGAATCCAACAAACTATCTTCTTCTGACATATTGAATGTGGAAATGTCTACTATATTATATGCTAAGTATGTATGAATTACTTAATTCGTAATACAATGATACAGCCACGTGGTTATGATGTTCCTGTATATATCCAAACATCTCTGTATGATCTATCAATGATAATCTTTTACTCTGTAGAAATTTTAAGTGCTGCATATTGCTGAAAATATATTAAACACGTCCAATCATTAGGTGTTAATGGTGAGAGAATGGTATTTGAAACGGCAGGTAGAAAGTGGGACAAGAAATTGTATACGACTATTTAGAGGTGTCAAAAATGTTAAATAGAATTTTGAATTTTTGACCTAAAGTATCATAATCTACTCTTCCAGTATTGTCAATTAAAACTTCTATAATAATTGCAATATATGTATTTGCACCGTCGAAACGGAAGTTGATCTCTAGTACTAGTACCTGATTAGTTGACAGGGTCGATTGGTCGCACGTGGGCATACTGCAAAAAAATGACATTTTGGGGGATAAGCTCAAACGTAGTGTGTTTAAGCTTATATGTCCTTTTGTGGTGCATATCGGTATGTTTCCAGCTGTTTAGTAATTTCCTCTATTGTTGACGCTAATAAATTCTTGGTCTGTACGGCTGCTTGACTCATATACTTGTAATATTTAGTGCTGAAGCATATCGTAGACGTAACCGAGGAATATTTTAACCACCTTAATAATATTAGAAACTAGGCTCAAGAATAAAGTTTGTCAATAATGGGTAGAAAAGTAGTTACAATCCATAAATTGTTCTAATCATGTTCGGTTTATTACATTTCTTCCCTGAAATCAATTGCCGAAATATAGTGTCTGCATATTGGTATTCTGGTGTGTACACGAATAAATGAGTGCTATTTTTATTGTATGGATCTCAGTTTTTATCTAGTCTATAACTGTATACTTCATATGTCTTATCGAAACATACCGATATATGAAAGTAGTGCCATTATCACAAGACGTGAATTGAATATCGTCAAAAGAACTGGCCTACACCCTGAAAGTGATTATAATAAGATTACACCTGCGATAAATGAATACATAAATGAACTGCCAAATAAGAGCAATAAACGCTCTCTATTTAACGTAAGTTTATTATCATATAAACAATATATTTTTACCTCGCTTTATGTTATTTTCTTGAAGTTGTATCATTTATTAAAAGCCGAGCTTAATTCCCTTATGTCAAAACAGTATAATGCTGAAGAACTCGTTAGTGATGACGAGGGAAATGTAGAAGATGAAGATGATACGGTGGATAATGTTCATCAACCCAATTATAATAGTGATATTGAAACTGAGAGTGATATAGATAATGATAATGATAGTAGCTTAATTTTATTACAGGAGAACAAAAAAGGAGCTGACATTTTTTCTTCACTATTGGCAGTGGATGATGATGATGATGTTATTCCTACATCCCAAAATCAATATGGCACATCTCTTAAGTCTGGTTTAACTTCAGACTATTTTCCATCATATCGTAATTTTTCAGGAAATTCCCATAAAAATGAGAACGCAAGCCTTGAAATAGACTTTTTTTCTGATGATGAAGCAAAGAGTGGAACCGAATATGACAAAGTAGTATTAAAACACTACTTACCAAAAAAACCAATATCTGCATTAAATTATAGCATCATTGATACGTTACTATCAAGTTTCCATATAGATAAAATATCAGATACATATGAAAAAGAGAGAAAGAAAGTTCAAGATCTCTTTAAACAAGAAAGAGAAAAAGAAAAGACTGGAATTCTTGCATTATCCAAGGATCAATTATTAAAAGTCTTGAACATATGGAAATCAAAATCTAACTCTTTAGTTGTTTCAAATTTTCAGATTGATATTTTTGTCAGAGATTTAAAAACATTAGATGAGAGACAATGGCTTAATGATAACGTAATAGATTATTATTTCAATTTAATTACTTCAGATAATGAGGCAGTCTATGGATGGACAACGCATTTTTTTACCACATTAGAATCGAAGGGTTACCAAGGAGTTGCAAGATGGGCCAAGCGTAGAAAAGTAGACGTGACAAAAAAGGAGATAATACTTGTTCCAATTAATATAATGGGAACCCATTGGGCATTAGCTGTCATAGATAATCTTAAAAAAAGCTTTGATTATTACGATTCTTTAACCTCAAATGGGAACAGAAGAGCTTTGGAGGTTTTGAAAGATTATATGATTAATGAAGGGAAAAGATTAAATTCCTCGGTTGATTTTCAATCATATAAAGTTAACCCTAACATGAAAACTCCACAACAGAAAAATGGTTATGACTGTGGTGTATTTACATGTACCTGTGCAAAATATATTTCAAATTCTTTACCCTTGTCTTATGGACAAAATGATATGAAGATTATTAGAAGGCGGATGGCATACGAAATTATCCAAAAGAAATTAATAGTGTAGCATATAGAATTATAAATTAAAATTTAATTCCTAGAAAAGAATTTCCCTTCTCATATGTATAAGAAAGAGATGCAATATCCTTGATATCTTTTTCATACTCAATAATTTTCTTATTGGAACTTTCTATCTTATTCTTAAGATATTCTAATCTTCCATTCATGTTCGAGATATGACCAACATTCACTAATTCTTCTTCGATCTTTAATATCTTAGCATTCTCTAAAGCAATTAAATCACTTAAGCGTTTTGATTCATAAATTTTGTACATTCTTACGTCATCAATTAAATTTTTAAATGCAGCCTTAAACAACGGCCTACCGGTACCAATAGAACAAAGAATACCCCTGTCTCTATCTAATGATATCAATTCATTTCTTTCTAAAGTTGCTAAAGTCTCTAAGGTTTCATCGCAAGCTTTAAAAAGTGGAGATTTCAGTAAATCAAGATAATGTACCTGTTCCTCCTTAGATAATATTTTCATCAATTCCCAAACTTGAGATGTTTTCCAATTACGATCGCAATTGCTAATATCCTTATTTAAGAAAAAAGTTGTGATTTGTTCTGTAGCTTGGATGACCATTTCGTCTAGTGCTTCTTGGGGACTTTCACCAGATTTGATTCTTCTTACAAATGATTGTAAATCAAGCATTCTTCCACCAATTGATTCAAGACACACGTCAAGAGAATCTTTTGATTCTAAATCAGACTCTAAATGATGTAATAAGTATTGTTTTGAACTTTTTAAAGACGCATCAGACAAAGTGATCGTTCTGAAGATTTTATTTGGTAGTGCTTCATTCAAGTACAGGATACTACCAATATCGCTAGTCACGTAGATAACGTGTGCAAGATTATTTTGGATTAATTCCACTGACCAGTCAGCAATCATCTTATAGAAAAACTCATTATGTGCTTTTCCGACATATTTATTTATCACGACTAATGGTTTAGCTTCTGGGTGCTGCAGTAAGTATTCATCAGCACTCATTATTTCTTCCTCGGCAGAATCAACACTAGATAATCTTTTTCTCTTTTTTTGATCCTTAATTGCTCTTGATCTGTAATTATTATACTCGTCCATACCGACATTTTTTAATGCCTGCGTCGTTAACAGAAACATATTTTTGAGTTGGGTTTCCTTGGATTCACTCAATCCTGACTTTTGACCAGTTACACTTTGAACACCAAGATCAACAAATTGTGAAATGGAATTGAGCCAAGTAAATACCGGAAAGTAGCCTAATTGTAATGCTGTATTTTTTATCAATGAACTGTCAGATTTTGAATTTACTATCGCATCGCATGATATATTAAGTATCTTTCTTGGGCTCTTTGTATCCTTTAAAGCATGCTCAAATACAAATTCTTGTTTTCCGGATCCTTTTGGTCCTCTTATAACAATAAATGTGTTTAAATTTTCATTTAGCCAAAGATTCATTAACTTCGATTTTTCTGACCTTTCATCCCATAACATGCTACCTCTCTCGTGTTCCAATTCTGAGATACTGGAATCATTATCACCACTTAACATAAGTTCATGGCTAATCTTATCGTCAAGAAAATCGTAACTGTCACTTATCAACCCCTTAAGTTTATTGTACTGACCATAAATTGCTGAAAAGTATATATTCTTCTTATATGAATTTAACGAGTATCTTTGAGAAACTTTCGCTTCGATACACCATTCTCGAACAGGATCAAAGATCAAAACAGCAAATGTGGCAAGAAGAGCTAATATTGCAGGGACAGAAATTCTTTGATGATTTACAATAAAATCTTTGATATAATTGACCCTTTTCAATGGCAAATACTGAATGTGAACTGTAGATTTTCCAGCCCCCAACAGAATTCCAGTGATACAATTTTTAGCGGTGATAGCGCATCTAATATTTTGAAATATTATAGTTGCATAGTTTGTAGTAGATGAATATGGAATGATGTCAACTATTGGACCGTATCTTCTAAATAACACATACAATTCTTCTTCGGATAAAGTTTTTCCTTCGAAAAAGACCTTAAGTCTTGAAGATGGAAAACGATTTAAATCCTCTATCCAAGGTATACCGTTCACTATACTAGCTCTAGGAATTCTATTCCATACTTTATTAAAAACATAAGAAAAAATACCATTATCTTGTTCTGTTCTGTATCTTTTTAAGTTCTTGGAGATTATGGAATTGAGCTCCTTTGAAGTTATAGTTGTTGCATGTTCAAACTTAACAAAACCTCCACCATCACGTTTCAACGGAACAAATTCTTTTAAAATTGTACCATGTGGAAGAGGAAATTCATCACTTTGGGTTACTAACAGTATTCTATCTTTAATGTCGCTATCAGATCTAAAGTCTGTGATCTTATTGACAAAAATGCTAAACTTTGAACCACTCAATGGATATAAATTATCGAAGTAGAAAATAGTTTCATTGCCACTTTCTGCTAAAACGCCTGTACTTGAAGTTGTAAGATCAAGTTCATTGCATACTGTTGCATTTCTCAACTCTTCAACTTCAGATGATAATTTTCTCCGTACTTGAAAGAATACTTGACTATATCTCAATGGAACTTTTATTCTTAAAATACCCCTTGTTTTAATCATCATTACCTAAACTAAGATTTTGATTATTTTAATTTTTAAGGGAGCAACTTAATGGCAAAAATCTCGAACTGCCAAAAAATTAGTCGTTATCTTGGATATAGAAATAATTACATAAAAACGCATTAGAGAAGGATGTATCAAACTAATTTCTTCTGGAAATGGCCAGTTTCACCTCGTAGCGTATTTCTATACTGGAAGGTGAAAGCTTAATTAGTCGTGAGAATTAATCTAGGCCTCGCTTTGAATCACTAAACCACGGGAAAAGGTTTAACAATCTTCGAAGAGGCCAAAATAGCAAGAGAATGAAGATTTATTTCAAATATGGGCTTATGGTCTTAATTCTCTGTTGCTAGAAACAGGTAGTAAATATATGGATATTCAACAAAAGTACAGTTAGTCAATAAAGAAATTTTGGCTGAAACAAATTCAATGCATTTATTAAAGTACAATATACATTAAACTATTTTCAAATGTTAATGGTTGTTCTTAGTAGATTGGTTCTAGTCGATATGATAATAAAGAAAAGACTACAAAAGATTTTTAAAAAAAATTATGCACGAGCATTCAAAAATAAACTTCCGGGTAATTTTAAAACAAAATCATATGTAGGCATTAGGGTTTAACGAGTTATATATGTATATAGGTATACGGTACAAGTTTCTTAATCAAGTGAGGAAGAGGTCAAGTCTGGTGTATTTGTCTTTAAAAAGTCTGAAGTTCTTAACAGCCTTACCGGTAATTCGTCGTCTTCACCTTTTATAAGCTTACCGTTCTTATAATTCTGCTTAATATATTCTCTAACTGGAATAATTGCAGCCTCACGACATAATTCTCTTAAATCAGAGCCACTGAGACCTTTGGTATTCTGCACAATTAAATCTAAGTTAAACTCATCCGAATCCAACTGCGCATCCTTCAATAACTTTTCCAAAATTGATTTTCTTTGTACAGCACCTGGTTTTCCAATAGAAAAGGATTTAGGCATTCTTCTTAGAAAAGCCTCATCAATATCATTCTTTCTGTTCGTGGCCCCCAAAACCATGATTCTACCGTTACTTTTGAGACCATCCCATAAAGTCATAAATTCTGCTTTCAACATAGCACTCACTTCGTGGTCAGTGGACGATCTATCTCTCAAAAAGGAATCAATCTCATCGATGAATATAATGCACGGCTCGAGCTTGTTTGCCAATGAAAATATTGCATCAGTTATCTTATTAGATTCACCATACCACTTATCCATAATTGTAGACATTCTAATCAGTAAAAATAATGCTCCACTTTCTTTTGCGATTGCCTTGGCCAACATGGTTTTACCACAGCCAGGAGGGCCATAAAATAAAACACCCTTAGGCGACTGAATCAAGCTCAGATGTTGTGCAAACAATTCGGGTTCTGTAAGTGGTAGTATGACTGCCTCTCGAAGTTCCTCAATTATGCCCTCAAGGCCACCTATTTGTTCAAATGTTACAGAAATATCATCTGGAGTAACTAAGCAGCTCAACAACGACCTTTCATATTGGTTGAATGACAAATTCTTTAAGCTAGGGTTCGATATCTGGAGCCTCTTCAATACACCTCTTCCTTGCTTCTCTGCATCTTTATTCTTAACCGAGCTATCAACATAATCATTTAATAGATTATTTACAAGATAATAAACGGAGAGACCAGCTCCTGCTAAAACAAATATGTCTCCTAATAACTTTAAGTCAATCTTTAACTTTCCTAAGTCAAGTTTTAATTTAGTCATTTTGGCCTTTTTGTTTTGTTATAAACTACTATCATCAAACTGAGTTTCCGATATAATTGTTTTTGTTATATGCACACTGAGATGATAGTTTACCAAAAAAATTGATGAGATCAGATGGAATATATAGACTAAGTTTACAAGGCTAGTATGGCTCCTAATAGAAACGATGAAGGCACTAACGGCCATAGTATTCGTCTTCCTGGTCTGATATTGGACCAGATTAAAACTAATGAGGAGAATGGTAACTTCAATGATGGAAATTCTGTTTCTTCGAGGTTTAACGAGGGAAAAAAGAGAAAAGGGAAGGAACTTTCTAGAAAAGATAAAAGAAAACAAGAAAGGAGTTTAAAGAAGCAAAAGAAGAGTAAGAATCCAAAAAAAAAAGAGAGCAAATCAGTGAAAGAACAGGTAAAATCTGTTGGGGCCAATCCTTTGGAGAAGCTTAAAAAGTTAAAAGAACAAAAGAATTCAGCGAGCTTTGGATTGAAAATTGTAAAAGAAGATGAGCTTAGTGGTGATGATGTATCTGATTTTGAACATTTCGATGATGAAGAGGAGAATTTGGATGGTTTTTCAGACGATAATGATGATAAAGAAGATCCATTGGCGAAGTTGATGGCTCTCAAGGCTGCCAAAAACGGGACTAAACCTTTGAAGGGTACATCCGACTTAAAAATTGTTAAAGAAGACGATTTGGAAGACGATAATAGTGGTTTAGATGACTTTAGTGATTTCGATGAAGATGGGGCCGATTTTAATAGTGATGATCTAGAGGACAATACTCTAGATGAAGATGATGATAATGATGGAGAAATGGAAACAGATCCATTGGCAAAACTAAAAGCCATTAAAGAAGCAAAGAAACTTAAAAAGTCTGGAAAGATAAGTAATAAGAAGAAATCAGAGCCAAAGAAAAGTAGAGAAATAACTGGTCAAGAGAAAGAACTTCTTAAACGTGATGAGGATGATATTGCTTTCTATGCCAAAAAGTTGGGTTTGAAAGGAGGAAAGAACGCAAAACTTTCAAAGTCAAATGATGATGATGGCATTGGAGGTTTACTTGATGGGTTGGATTTCGGTTTTGATGATAATATTGAATCAGATGACCCAAGCAATATTAATTCCTCCGAAAATGAAGAAAGTTTAGACGATTATTCTGATGATTACTCTGATTCTGAAGAGCCTGAGATTAAGAAGAAGGAAAACCCTTTTGTTGCACCAGTTCAAGCGGCAGAAGAGGAAGAGAATTCTGAAGGAAAATATATTGCACCGGCTATAAGACGGAGACTTGCCATGGAAAATAATGATATTTCTAATGAAATTCTCAATTTAAGAAGATCCATCAAGGGACCATTGAACAAATTATCTGAATCTAATATCGGAACTATTGTCAATGAAATCAACTCCTTATTTTTGCAACATCCGAGACATGATATCAATGAAAATTTGACCAAGGTTATATTGGACAGTATAGTTCAACAAGGAAAATTGTATGACTCCTTTGTTTATTTGCACGCAACTTTGGTGGTTTCTCTCTATAAATTACAAGGTGTCGATTTTGGTGCTTACTTTATTCAAACATTAGTTGAAAAGTTTGATCAATATTTAGAAGAGAGTTCTAAAGGTAAAGAAGCTTCGAATTTGATCTCCTTATTATCATCTGTTTATAATTTTCAATTAGTTTCTTCAAAGCTATTATATGACATCATTAAGGTATTGATTGTGAATCTTAACGAAGAAAATGCTGAACTATTATTACGTATAATCAGAAATTCCGGTAATCAAATGAGATCGGATGATCCTACGTCATTAAAAGAAATCGTACTCCTTATTAATAAAGTAACTTTGGAATCGAGTAATAAATTAAATACAAGAACTCAATTCTTGATCGAAAGTATCACATCTTTGAAAAATAATAAATTGAAGGTCACAAATGATTCTAGCATACAATTAAGCATTAGATTGAAAAAATTCCTTGGGTCTATCAGTAATAATAAATATGATGACCCAATTCAAGTTACATATGATGATATTCATAATATAGAGACTAGAGGTAAATGGTGGCTAGTTGGTTCCGCTTGGAAGGGATACAATAATGAAAAGGAGCAACAATCAGCAGTTAATCAAGAAGCTTTAAACGATGTATTGGATAAGGCTGAACCGAACTGGATGGAGCTTGCTAGAAGCCAACGTATGAATACTGATATCAGAAGGGCCGTATATATATCTATAATGTCAGCATCGGATTACACTGATGCAATGACAAAATTAGACAAATTAGCATTGAAGAGAGCACAGGAAAAAGAAATACCTAAGGTTTTGGTTCATTGTGTTGGAACAGAACCAACTTGGAATCCATATTATGGTATATTGGCTATCAAATTATGTGATAATCATTCTTATAGAAAGGCTTTTCAATTTATGTTCTGGGATTTGATTAAGGAATTAGAAGGGGGTAATGATGATGATGATGAGGATTTTAAGGGTTTTGATAATGACGAGGATGATGATTCAAAGCTCAGAAGGATTCTTAATGTTGGTAGATTTTATGGGTATTTATTGGCTGAAGGATCATTGCCATTGCATTCACTAAAATCGGTCAACTTTTTAACTGCCACAAAAGATACTATTTTGTTTATGGAAGTAGTTTTCGTTACATTTTTTGATAATGTTGGCAAAAAGTCACAAGTCTTTTCAGCCGGTTCAGGTTTGAAAGAAAACTCTAAGAAAATGACAGAACACAAATATGATGATAAGATTTTAATGGAAAGATTAATCAAAGCTAAAGAACAAACTACTTTATTAAGAGGTTTGCGTTATTTCTTAGGTGAAAAGATAAATTTAAGTAGTGTCATCAATGGTAAAAGACAGAAAAAGAGAACACAATGGGGATCTGATGCTATGTGTGACATCATTGATGAAATTATAAGAAGCTCAGATTCATATTAAATATAATTAAAAATTTGATAGCATTTACAGTATATATCTATTAATATTTTATTTAAGATCTAAGATAGCAATACTTTCTACATGTTTTGTTTGTGGAAAAAAATCAAATCCTACAACTTCTCTAACTTTATATTCACAGTTATGATGTTTTTGAAGATCTTTCAACATTGCAATATCTCTTGCCTGTGTGAACACATTACAACTTATGTAAATTATCATCTTAGGTTTAAACTCCAATAACTGGTTTAAAAAGTCTTTATTGGTCCCTTTTCTTGATGGATCCATTATTACAATCGATTGTTCTCCAATAATGTGACAATCTAAAAACTCCTGGTGTTGGAATAACTTATCTGCTGTTCCATCAATAAACTGTATCTTCTCTGGAACTTGGAGTCCATTTAATTTAGCATTATGGTTTGCGTATTCAATGGACTTTTTTGACAATTCAATTCCAAAAACTTTTCCATCACTTTGAATAGATTTATTCAATGATATACCAAAGAATCCAGAGCCGCAATAGGTGTCAACTAAATATTTAAAGGGGGTGTTGTCTCTGTTGATATGATACCTGATATAGTCCAATACTTGTGGCAATATACTATTATTGTTCTGGAAAAAGTCTGAAGAACTAAACTGAAAGATAAAATCTTCAATTTTTTCCGTTATCACATTTTGGGAACTAGTCAAACAGACATTCTCATATTCACCTGTACTATGGTTTATTCTTAAACTATCTCTAAGTAATATTGTTTTGTTTCTTTCTTTTTTAATCTCTTCCTCCGATAAACTTCTGGCTTTATTAATACTTCGCTCTTTGATTTTTGGAAGTTCAGCATTAATAGTTGGTGATGCTATAGGGCATTGGTTTATATCAACTATTCTTCTTGTTGGATCTACGTGATTAAATCCTATTTCAAATGCTTGCTGTTCTTTATGAGGTATAGTATAATGCGGTGTCAATTTTGTTCTATAGGCGTATTGCATTGGTGATGGGTTAGTTACCCCAAAAAACTCTTTGTTTTCTACCTCATCCGAAACATCAGGAGCAAAAAAACGGAATGCTTTCGTTATTACATCTCTTTTGAAATTCAACTGTTGGTCATAAGGAAGCATTTGTAAATGGCAGCCAGAACATGAATCGAATGAATCGCAAACTATTAATCTATTTTTACGTTTGGATCCTTTGGCCCTTGGATTTGATACTTCAATGAGACGACTTTCTGCATAATAGTTATGGTGCATTAACAATTCAACGGAAACTTCATCGCCAACAACTGTCTTCGGTACTTTAACTACTGTATATTTATTAAAGATATCATCTTGGTCAAGGTACACTGATGCATATGAACTTCTTGGAACAAATCCCAAGCCTTCTCCTTCGGAATTTTGATAAATGATATCAACTTTTGGTATTAAAATTGTAGGTCTATTTCTAGAAAATAGAAATGGGTAGATAAGATTATCTGGAATCCTAATATCTCGTAAGGTGATGTTTAATCCAGATTTTCGCTTATATTCATTAAGAGCTTCTTGAATTTCATAAATTAATATATTCTCTCTTGATGTTCTATCGGAAGTATCTCTTTTCTTCTTCTTTGTTAATTTTTTAACTATACTTTGCACATTTAAAAAGTGAGTATTAGTATTAGAACTAACATTATGTAAATGTCTTATCGAAGATGCACATAATACACGACTATAAATATTAAAAGTACTAGGTAAATACTTTTGTAGTTGTCTTGCAGTAATCATTACCACATGAAGCTAGAGAAGCCAAACTTTTATATCAGAGTATTAGACTAGTTAAAATATCAAATAAATATATTCTCATCTACATTTTTTCGCAATACTTCAAAAAAATATTTATTTCATTCACAATCAAGCACTAATAACATTATTTAAAGGGGTTTCTTCTTCAGGGTATTCTCTTAAATCCAAACTTACCGTTTTGGAGCTATTTTCCCGTTGCTCTCTGTATATACCAACTAATGCATCAGATTTCTCAAATAAAGAATTTTTAAGGGAAATAACAATAACTTGAAAGTTAGGACCAGCATTTTTTCGTATATAATTAGCTATTTTTGAAACATTAGAATTATCTAATGCAGCATCCACTTCATCTAACACGAAAAAAGGAGATGGTTGGAACGAATGAATAGCAAATAATAATGCTAATGCAGCAACTGTCTTCTCGCCGCCAGAAAGAAATTCGATATCTCGGAATCTTTTCAATGGAGGCATTGCATGATACTTGATACCAGATAAATATGGATTTTCTTCCTCCTCTAATGTAAGATATGCAGATCCTAGAGGACTAGATGCAGACTTCGTTAATTCTTTATAGATGAAATCGATTCTACCTGATATGTGATTGAAGGCTTCCATAAAAAGTTGATTTCTCTTATCTTTGAATATCTGGAATTTATCATATAAGTTTCTTTCCTTTTGCCTTGCTTTCGTATGATCCTTGTCAAACTCTTTTAATTTTAATTCAACTTCTTTCAACCTTTCAACAGCCTTCGAATTTGGTGTTAAATTTTCAAGATCTTCAATGGTATTTTGTAACTGAACTTCAAGTTCCGCCTCATTTTTTGAATTGTATGACTCTCTGAGTTTTGCATCTAATAAATAGTAGTCTAATTCTATCGAATAAGTTTCACTTAATAAGCTATCCGTATCTTCATTTATCGAAATGTGATCTAATAACCCTTCTTTCAAAGGAATATTAATACTCTCAATTTTACAATTCTTTAATATATTAATCCTCTCAACATCAACCTTTAATAACATTTGTTCAAATGCGGTCAACTCTTTTTGAATATCGAGTATTTTACTTTCGGTTTCATTTTTATTAGATTCCAGAATTCTTGCATGTTTCAAATTATCTGAAAGTTTATTTTCGTTCAATGTTTTCTCTTCCATCGAAATTTCAAGTGAGGCCTCTAATTTATCTACTTTTTCTTCCAAATTGTTTCTTTCTTCGTCAATCTTTAAGTAGTTGGCTTCTAATTCTAGTAATTTTCTTTTTAAATTATTTTCTCTGTTAACAATATCATTGAGTCTTTCGTTTTCGAAGCTTAACTTATTTGCAAGTACTGAAACTGCTTTTGAAAATTGAGCACGTTCTTTTGCCTTGATTCTTAAACTAGATCCATAGATGTCCTCAAAATCCTCAATACCATTTTTATATCCAAATTTATTACAGAAATCATCATATATTCTATCTTTAATTTCCTTGGATGAATTCTCTAGAGTGGAAATTCTTTCATCGACTACTGCTAAGGATTCATTGCGCTTGTTGATTTTTTGATTGTACTCTTCCATAGTAGATTTCAGATGATCAATTTCACTTCTCCTGTCGGCGATAACTCTGTTAATACTTTGCTGTTGATTTCTTATAAGAGGAAGTTTATCATCAATCTCTGACATTTCTTGGGCAAGTAAATTGATTTCAAGCTCCTTTGGTCTTTCTTCACTAAGGGATTTAAGTTTAGCCTGAAGTTCATCTTTAAGGTCGTTTAATTTGTTCCATTCTTTCTTATCCCAGTTCAAAATGACACTAGATTTCTTTTGTTGTTTACCACCTGTCATTAATCCACTTCTATTGATAATAGACCCGTCTATAGTAACTAATTTATTTTCTAATTTATACAATGGGTCCCACTTCAATAATCTTGCTGTGTCAAGCGCATCAACAACCAAAGAATCACCAATGACATAATTAATTGCAGGTGATAAAGATTTGTCATCATATTCCAATATGTCAATACCAGGTTGTGCACCACTGTGTATAGATCTTAGATAATTTAATTTCATAGATTCGTTTAAGATTGAATCCAACGGGATAAAGGTTACAACACCCGCCCTTCTTTCTTTTAAAATATCGATACATTTGTATGCAACAGATGTTGTCTCTACTACGACTGCATCAAAATTTTTCCCCAAAAGAGTCAGAAGAGCATCTTCATACATCTGTTTTGTTGGTCGAACTAAATCATACATTATTCCTTTGATAGAGTCCTTTGGAAACAACTTTTTTAACATTGATACGTTCTCTCTTAGTCTCTTCTGTTTATTTGATTCTCTTTGTTGAGAGGTAAGTTCGTCTAAACGAAGCAATGTATCACGAAGCTCTGAATTTAAATTCAATTCCTTGAAATTAAATTGGTCTTTCAATTTGATCAAATTTGATCTGGCATCGATCTTTATTTGCTTTAATTCCAAAAGATCCTTTATTTCTGCATCTACTTCATTGAATCTGGGGATAAGATCAGAATCTATGTCATGTTCCAATTCTGAAGCTCTTGTACTTGAGTTCTGTTTCTGAGATTTTAAGCTAAGAATTATGGACTCTATTGATTCTTTTTCATTAATTAATAACGATAATTCTTCCTCTATTTGGGATCCGCCATTTGATAAATATTCCGTTCTTAATGCTTCATACTCATTTTGAGCTTCTTCAGAAATATATGAAGTATTTGACAGAATCTTATTCTGGAACTCACGAAATAATCGTTCAGCATCTCTTAATTGTTTTTCAACTTGTAGTACTTGTTTTTTTTGATTTTGAATATCTTTCATTATGATATCAATTTTCTTCTTCTGTGAGTTAATTTTGCTACCTATAGATTTTCTATTGGTTACAAGCGGAATTAATTCTCTTTTGCAGTCTTCTAATTCCTTCGATATCTTTTTGGAGTTTTCGCTATCCTTTTTCCCTTTCAAGGATAACCTTGAGTATTCTGCCATTTTATCATCGTAAGCTTTATTTTCATCAACTAATTTAGCTCGAATAGTATTCAATTCTTCTTTTTTGGTCTCTAAATCCAGTATTAAGCTATGATGTTTTAACTCGTTATGAAACAATTTGTAAAGGTTGATTTTCTTGATGATTTCTGCCTTTTGCATCAATTTTTCTTCAAACTCTCTTTGTTCTGCAAGCTGTACTTTATATTGTTTAGACTCAGAATTAAGAGTACGCCTTCTGGAAAACACAGAATTTGAGAGTTCACGGGCATTTTCGTACTCATCCCTTGCTTCTTCGTAATCTTTTGCATATTCTGCTGAACCACTGATTGTTTCAATAAGGTTAGTAAGTTCTTTTGGGCTTTGAGACGCTATTTGTTCCACATCACCTTGAAAAACTAAGAAATTTCTTGCTTTTATAAGAATATTTTCCGCCTTCAAAATCATGCTATAGTTTAATGCAGTTACTGCCTTGTCGTTGATCTTGTATTCACTGTTCCCTGTGGCAGTGATTGTTCTCTTAAGATGCAAGGTTTGACCATCATCCTTTTCATAGATTGCCATCACATACGCCCTATCTGGATCCTCCAATGAATCTAGTGCAGAGCCACGGTCCCTCATTATACTCCCTCTGTATATTAAGTCTTTCAAATTCTGGGATCTCAAATGTGACGATTTAACTCCTAGAACAAATGAGATGGCGTCCATCATGTTTGATTTACCAGCACCATTCGGTCCAATAATCGATGTAAAATGTGAAGTACCAAACCCAACACGCGTTGTTCCTAGGTATGACTTAAAATTATTTAGCTCGATTCCTACAAGCCTTCCCATGTTATCCTGATTTGTTTATATGGCTATAATAAACATTAACTTTTGGTTGTAAATTTAAACGCGATAGTTTACGCGTTAATATTGTCCTGTATATAATAGACGGCTGTTTATCGTTATTTTCTAGATTCACACACCACAGTAAATGCATATCAAACATTTATGTATACTTACAATTTATGTATACTTACGGATAAGATAAAAGCAATATTTACGATATCATGACTTATAGAAATACACAATTAAAAATTTTATGAGTATTATGAGTCATATTTATACGGACCTAGTAGTACAATATTGATAGCCCATGTATGATCTTTCACAGCAAAAGATCAAACACCTAATCAAAATATTATTTGATTAAATATCAGATTTGTTGTAAGTAATTATATTCTACATATGTACATGTTGCCACCGTCAGCGTTAGAGTTATGGTTATCCAGTGATATTAATTTTCGGCGCTGTAAATCCAGCTGTACTTTTATTTTGTAATGCAGGGGTTGTTGTTAAATCTGGCTCTATTGACATACCATTTAAAGCAGCAAAAGCTTGTCTGATCATGCTATTAACAGTTGATGAATTTACTGTTGTGGGTACTGCATATACTTTATCAAAAAGCCGCTGCCGCATTCCTAGAGGGAATATGAGTACTTCAAGATTAGAATTCATGGAGTTTTATTCATAGTATAATTCAAATATGTTAGAAGAAAAAGAACATTTGCTAAGAGATGAAGAGAGGGAAGAAGATGAGGACATTTTTGAATTTCCTTCTTTGAAGTCTCTTTTAATGAAATCGTTCGGATGTATGCCTCAGATAACTAAGGGATTCGATCAAATTAAATCTTTTAATAAACACATAGATTATCCCGAAGATAATATGCCATTGCCAAGTTTACCTTATGAGAATATGACCTCATTTTTATTCTCGCAATCTAGTTTATCTATGGAAGAAAGGCTCAGAGAACTTCGTAAGTTAATGAAGAAGTACAATATCGGAGTTTATATCATCCCATCAGAAGATGAACATCAATCGGAATATACAGCTTTAGCTGATAAAAGAAGAGATTATATTTCTGGTTTTACTGGGAGTGCTGGAATAGCTGTAGTAACTTTAGAAGATGCTGAAACACTAAGTGGTGAAGCTGCCTTATCCACCGATGGGAGATATTTCTTGCAAGCTGAGAAACAGATAGACCCGAAACTATGGAAATTATTGAAACAAGGAATTTCAAGTTATCCGACGTGGAATAGATATGCAATTGATAAGGCAATGAATAACGATTTTAGTAATATTATATCTTGTGATCCTAGATTCATCAGCGTTGAGATTGGTGAATATTTTGAGAGAGCAAGAAGGACTCAGTTCAGAAATAAGTTCACTTTTAAACCACTAAATGATGTGAATTTAGTTGATGAAGTATGGGGTGAAGATAAGCCTTCAAGGTCATCGGAGCCTATATATCATTTGCCTTTAAAGTACTCGGGTGAACATACAAATCTAAAGGTAAAGAGAATCCGTGAAATCATGAGATCGGAATATAATGCTACCCACTTGATTATTAGTGCCTTAGACGAGATTGCATGGCTATTCAATCTTAGAAGTGATGATGACATCCCTTTTACACCTGTATTTTTCAGTTATGCAATTATTAGAAACGATTCTATTGTGTTATACGTATCAAAGGAAAAGATTGAAAATGGTTCATCTGAGCTCCAGCAATATTTGAACACTATTAATGACTTAGTTGTCAAAGATTATGGTGAATTTTACAAAGATCTCTCTTTACTAAAATCCACAATTTATACGCCTGACGTATCTATCATCATGCCAAATAAATCCAGTACAAACTATGCATTGTTGTCTTTCATTTCGCAGTCTTTTGCTAAGCAATCTATCATTCATCAATCAGTTGTCTCTAATATTAAGCTTATAAAGAATGAGACAGAATTGTTAAATGCAAAAATAGCACAATATAAGGATTCACTTGTATTTATTCTATTTGCATCATGGCTTGACGATATGTTAATTAACAAAAAAAGGCAAATATCCGAGTATGATGCAGCGTGTAAGATATACTCTATTAGGCAAAAGCTACCAAATTTCAAAGGATTATCATATGAGACTATCTCTTCTACTGGAGCAAATGCTGCTATTATACATTATGCTCCTACTAGTGATGAAAATGACATTATTGATCCTAAAAATGTTTATTTACTTGATTCAGGTGCTCAGTATTTAGAAGGTACTACTGATATTACCCGTACATTCAAATTTGGCTATGATCAATTGTCAGAAAAATATAAAAAGTACTATACATTAGTATTGAAGGGGCACTTAGCTGTTGCAACCGCAAAATTTCCCCCTCGTTCAAAAAGTACTGGGACTGTTTTAGATGCTTATGCAAGACAAGCTTTGTGGAATGAAGGATTAGACTTTAATCATGGAACAGGACATGGTGTAGGGAGTTTTGGAAATGTTCATGAGGGACCATTGTATATTCTGACTACTAGCGGTGGTGCCAGCAATTTGGATTTGTTTAAAGTTGGGTGTATTTTGACTGATGAGCCAGGCTTCTATGTTGATGGTGATTGTGGATTTAGAATCGAGAGTGAGTTGGAAATTATTGAAATAAAAGATACATCAGGGAAAACTAGAAATGGTGATAATTTCTTAGGTTTTTCCTATTTAACTAAAGTTCCTTTTTGTAAGAAGTTAATTAATAAAGATTATTTAAGTCCATTTGAAATCAAATGGATAAATGAATATCATGAGGCGGTCAGAGAGGAGTTTTCTGAGAAATTATTAGAGATAGGTGACCAGAGAGCTTATGATTGGTTGATTCGTGAAACATCACTATTATAAATAAGATAATTTATTAATCTAATATACATATGATACATTAACTATTGTTCAGTGTAAATGATGTTGAATATAATGGGGGGAACCCCAAACTTCTTGATTTTGATTTGTCTGGCTTCTTGTAACTTGGCCTTTGGAAGCTTCCAGGCTTCCTTAAACCAGGTATCTTGGAATCCGTACCGGCATTACTAGCGCCATTACCGATACCAACTCCAAAGCTGACTTTATGAGAAATAAAGGGAGATGTCAAAACAGTTTGTTCTCTTTTTGGTTGAAGAGCTGGCTTGTCTACTAAGTTAGATGCCTGGTTAAAATTTTGATCTGTTGAATCTGGTCTTTTGTATTGAGGCATCTTTAAGGTATTCAGTGAGGACCAGATATGCGATGTAGTGTTAGTTATGGTACTTCTGATATGATCTAAATTAGATGCAATTTTTGAAATAGATTCTTGTTCATTATCATTAATATGGTGAGATATATCTGAATCTTCATCTAATTTCTGTTTCTTTACATCATTGAATGGCAACGGATCAGTAGACTTTCTTTTTCCATCGTCAATATTAAATCTTTGTAGTTTCAACAAAGAACTAGACAAATTATCTCCACCAAGGCCCGTAAATCCCTTAATTGAGGAAGATAATCTGTTAAGAATAGTGCTTCCTCCTGAGCTACCCTTGATTAAAGAACTTAATTCTGGATCAGGTAATCTAGAAGGCAAAGTTGGTAGAGATGATTGCTTATTTGAACTAGGGGACGACGTATTTACTTTGAAAGAAGAAGAAACCCCCTTAGAAAGGTTAGCTAATCTTTCTTGTTGACCAGCAGAGTTTGGGCTATCCATTAACGAGGACAAAATAATAGAAACAGCACCATCCAATATTTTAAGATCATGTTTATCATTACTATTTGCATAAATGGCAGCAGCTGTTGCCGTTGCTGCGGAAGTGGCTGTCAATGCAGCCTGTGGATCCTCTCTGTAAGTTAATCCTGTGACAATATTGAATATATCAGAAACAGGCTTTATCAAATTAGGATCACTCGCTAATGAATCCGATTCCTTGTCCTTGTATTTCCTTTTTGAGTTCCCGTCTTCTAGAATCTGCTTGTTTTGCTTTTCTTGTTCATCTTTCTTCTGTTTTGCAATTCTTTTATCTCTTCTCCTATTAAATTCATCATCTACCCATGCTCTCTTATCCTGTGAATCTGCATCTCCGAACATAGCAGCAGCCCTTTTTAGAACTCTTGATCTTAGGTCATTGTCCTTGTTTCTTTCTGAATTTTCTTCTCTCCATTTTTTCTTTCTCTCTCTATTCTCTAATCTGATCCTCTCTTTGTACTCCGGTGAGTCTACTTTAGGTTTTTCACCAAGAAAAAGAGATGATCTAGCACCTTTTGAATTACTATAAGTTGAAATTGCCGAGATGACTGAATTACTAATGGAAGATATCATATCAGTTTTAATATTTGGCAAAGTAAAAGATCTAGAATCTTTTATATTCAAATCTGCTGCAGAAGCATTAAATAAAGTCAAAACATTATTAATCAAAGTAATAGCTTTATCATTGTAGACATTGAACAGCTTCTCGCTAAGAAACTTTTTTGCTAATAGTAAAGAGTTAACTATACTCTTTTCATTTTCACCACCCTTATAGTTGGAAATGATATCAGTAACTAATGGACTACCACTCGAATATAAGTATGATTGGGAGCCAGAAGTCAATGTATTGGTCATTTGTCTAATAACCTGTAAGAGATTGTTTTCCGACCCAGTTCCAGATGTATGTATTCTAGAAGATAGGGATGAAAGGACGGATGATACTTTAGAGTTGAACGAAGAATTTTGATAGCTTTCCGATTTTAAAGCTTCTTCTAACGATTCTATTGAGGAATAATCCCTTTTATTGGCATTTGACATCGATAATCTGTGTAAAGCAAGAGTTTCTGCTATAGACATTGATTTCCTCTTAGAATCATCAACTTTAGAGCTAATGTTATTCATAATATTCTTTGCAACGGCAACCAACCTGTCATTTGGCGTGGAAGTTAATGATGACTTATTTCTTTGTGAGAGTGATTTTTTCAAGTTTTCTTTGGTTGAGTTCAAGTCAATATCATTTGATCTATTTAAAGATTCCAAAAACACACTCGTCGAGTTTGGCAAAGTGCTGGAAGTTTTAGGAAATTTTTTTGATAATACCGAATCATTTGTATTTTTTTCATTTGCAGTGTACGGCTTAGATGGCATATCGTCATCTGCCATTTCTAAATTTGAAAGCAAATCATGTGGATTCTCCATAGCCATATTAAATGCATTCTGGAGAATATCGTTCATCTGTAGTTTTTCTAAATCAGTTTCAGATTGCTCGGCTGATAAGCCCAGGTATTGGGAAGAGTTATTGGTAGGTTCGGTTAAAGTTGTAGCGTTATTCTCAATCGCATTCCTTACGACAGTTGCCAATGCAGCTTGAAGACTATCTTCTGATAGACGATTAGTTGATTTCTTTAAATCCTCATTCTCATCTTTGTGTGCTTCATATTGAAAATGATCAACAACTGTGTCATCAATTTGAGGCATATTTGTTAAGGCTTTCAGTTTTTTTGTCAGTTGATCTTCTAAAAGTTGATTTTGTACCTGGTTTGTAATTTCTTGGGCTAACTCTTGTAATATGTCTTCTGAAATCGAATTTTCAACCGAAGCATTCGAAACTTCATCAGAAGCAGTCATCTGATTAACTATATTTTGAACAATATTAGAAAAATCTACTTGTGGAAGAGACTCTTTAATTGGGAGAATATTTTGATTACTTACCTCTTTTAAAGAAGCAGTAATAGCCGCACTTAACTCGTCATTATCATCGACATTACTTTCATTATTATCAGGTTTATCATCAGTATTAACTAAATTAGATGTATTAGCATTATTAGCATCCTTTGTGCTCTCTGGTTGAAAATTTCCTTGGATAGATTTAAATGCATCACCAATAGCAAGCTCAAGGTCTAAATCATTCAGTTCTTCTTCTGTTTTATCCTCTGCTTCTTGAGAAGTTAGATCGGGAATTAGACTTTTAAAGGCATTTCCAATTGCTACATCAAGATCAAGATCTTTGGAGGAGTCTATTTCTTTCTCGTTGGTTTCATGATCTTCATAGTCATTGATTATTGTTTCTAACGTTTGAAAATTATCATCATCGTGAAGGGCGTCTTTGTTGTCTTGTTCCTTTGATTGAAAACTTGATTCCTCATGAGCTTTCTCTCTAATTTCTTGAGGATTATTTTTATATTGTACTCTATTGTCTAAGATCGATTTAGTTCTTGAATAATTCGTGGCATTGGCGTTATCATTAGTCTTTTCATTTGTATTTCCTAGAAGAGATTGGAAAGCATTTCCTACAACACTCTCTAGATCAAAGTCTGTTTCCTTTTCGTCATCAACTAGTTCGTGGGCATGTTCATTAACTTCATTGGAGTTATCATTCAGCTTCCTTGAGTATATGTCATAAGTATTAGGTTCATCTGAGTGTAATTCCTCTTGATTGTTTTCATTCATGACATCTTTGAAAGCATTCCCTATTACATTTGCTAAGTCAAGATCATCATCAAAATCATCAATCTGGTGTTTCTCTTCACTTGACTTATTGTTGATGTCGATTTGCTCCTCCTCGTCCTCTTTATTCTTAGATTGATCTGTATAAGAAATATTTCCTCTAAAATCTTTAGAAATGGCACCTGATTGGTTTTCTGTATTTACATCTTTTATTTCAGAATCTTCTAACACTGAATCGGAAGATCCTGATCTGCTTGCAACGTGATTGCTGTTATTTTCTGATGTTAAGTGATCGTCATTCACCTCATCTCCTGCCTCATTTGCACTACGATGATCTTCGCTTTCCAGAAGCTGAATTGCATCATGCGTATCCGAAACTTTATCTAAGTATAATTCGTTTATAGTATTTCCAATTATATTCTGTAAATCTTCCTCGTGGTTGTCAGCTACTATCGATTCTTGTGGGGTATCTTTATTAAACGATGCTTTGTTTTGATTTTGAGACGAGCCATCAGTGATGTTTACTTCTTGCTCTATGGATTTCAACGAACTAGCTATTGCCTCTTCGAGGTCTATATCATGCTTTCCATTATCACCATCATCTAAAGACATTATTTACTATTCGTATGATGAGATGTTATGATGTGACTGTTTTTTCCAAATTTGTCCCTATCAGTGACTGCGTTTTTTTTTTTTAATTTTTTATCTTGACTCAATGGATGTTTGATGTTGTTACACAAAATCAATTTTCCGTTTTGATATTATTGATTCACTAGCTGATTTATCTTAATTTATTATAATTTCCATATCTCAAAATTATTATAAACCATTTACCAGGTTAGATTACATTAGCAATGTTCATATTATGGGCATATTGTACATATATACAGACATAAATAGTCTGACTTCTGGCAATAATGGGTAATGAAGTTAGAGTATATAGATTCATATCTATTGGTGCTTATTCTGTATTAGGCATTAACTCTACATTATCTAAGAATACTAGAGCATTTCTTCATGACTTAGAATAAACTATAACCAAAGATGATTGTTTCTTTGGTTTATCTAGATTAACTGAATGTGGAAGGATTAAGCTTACTAACAATTCCATAATTCTTTGTATTTATCAGTAAAACAGCTAATATGACATCTGCTTCTAAGTGTGACTTTGATATTTTGCTTTGGACATGTTTATTTGTCTACGCGGAAGAGAGCGCATTTGAATCGTAAAAAACCTTACTTTGTTCATATTTTCCTATTGATTTTGACAAGACTAAGTAAAAATTTCGTTTTGTATTAACTATAAAATATTAGTAAGAAGGGGCATATCGATAATTTATGGAAAAATAATAAAACAACAGTTTTCTCTATTTTGCACCCTATACTTCTGAAATTTATTATTTTTTTAATGATGCTTCTTTTTTTTGACTTCTATCAATTTTAGAATTATATATAATGTATTCTTCTAAAAATGGATATTTAAACACTGATAAATCTAGATCTTGATCTCGATTACTTTTTTCTATTAGAAAAATGACAATTAGCCTCTTTGAGAATCCTAGTGATAAATCGTCCCAGTAAGCATTCTAATACCCATATTCCACAAGGTATATTCTGAATTAATGGAAATAGTTAAAGCTTATTATATAGAGTATATAAAAAAAAAAATGTTGCAAAAAAGACTAATTATTTCAATTTTTGATTTTTTCTCATAAATAAAATACCAATATTGGGATTTACTTGACAATAACCTGAACATTTAGTTTCAAATCTGGCTAGCAAAAAATTTATTATGGAGTATATCACGCAAAACAATCAAAAAAGAAATGAAAAATAGAAAACAATGATGTATGAATAGTAATATCTGAGGGGGTATACTATGCTCAAAGTTGATCTCTGTATGCTCTATGATTTGCCCATTTTTTTTTGTGAAATTTAGATGGAAAATTTTCTATAAGATGACAAACAGATGAAAAATAGTATATCAACAATCGAATTTTCAATATTGAATTCCTATTTTTCTTTGAGAACAGGATTTGGTGTGCCTAAAATGTGAGAAAAACTTAACAAAGATCCTATGTGCGATAAAGTCCCTGATTTTGCGGGAGTGCATCCTCGCTTGCTTGAAATCAAAAAAATCAGGTACAATTTTAGAAAATTGAAAATTTGGGAAAATTAGGTGTTAGTGTTCACAATCGGGCAGAATAGCAATTGTTTATAAGGAGAAACTTATAATTGTACTTTTTGTTACAAATGTTAATAAATAAACATGTTTCTTTATCGAAAAGTTTCTAGAAAGTTGCTCTTTCAAGTGTTTTTCTTTTCCATATTAATATACACATTATTAATAATTTCGAAGAGTATCTCAAATGTGAATTTGCTCCTGACACAGTTAAATTTAGAAAAGTCAATAAGGTGGAAGTTTAAGATATGGGCAAATGACTTTTTATTCACTACGTATGATTTGGATTCGAATGAAATATTCAATCGAGAGTTTGAAAGAATAAAGAGAGAAAAAATCCAAAATGATATCAATAATAAGTATTGGTATATCGATAATGAGCGTGTAGATAACCTTCCCTTGACTGTCAATTTTCCGAAATATTTCTACGATGATGAAATACAAAGACCAGTAATACAACCTTTTGATGCTAGAATGACTATTGGAGTATATTTGAAGTATATAAAGGAATATCCGGAGAAGAAAGTACCTTTCCATTGGTCAGACTGGATAGATTTTTCACCGTTAAATAAGCATTTATTTACAGAGGAAAAGGCAAACTGTGAAGCTTTCAAATTTTCTGAAGGAACCAAGAATCTCCCAGCATACTGTTCTAACGAGAAAAATGGACCTCTCGATTTCTTAATATATAGCTCACCAGGAAGACAGACTCAAGAAAACTTACAGGTAATGAACAAAGCATATTTATTAATGTTAGCTAAATCACCTGTTAAATTAGTCTTTATGACTGGCAGTCAGGGGTCATTTGAGGTTGAAGTTTCAGATTTCGAAAATAATAGTTTAGACAACACTTTATCTAAAAACAAAATTACAGATTCTTTAATCAGTGACGGAAAGGTCGATAAAAACATAAACGTCTTAGATATTTATAATGATTTAATTCATTCTTCTAATAGACAAGACGAAGAAGAGGAAATCCAATATGAAATCAATATACCCCAGGATTCTTTCGATGTAAATACCACTGAAATTATTATTGAGCTTGAAAAGAAATCTGATTTATCCGTAAGTGAATCACTTTATCTTGATTCGTTAAGATTTTCAGTTGCTAATGATTATCCACCGAAATATTTCTATGAATCACTTTTATCGAAGAAATATAAGAATTATGCTCTTGGGACTCATTATGATTGGAGATTTTTTGATCGTCTAATTGAAATAGAAGATCAATCTATGCATCTTCATAGACTAATTAAAAATTATTTGAATTTTGCTAGACAACATAAATTCATATCTTGGATTGCTCATGGATCCTTATTAGCATGGTATTGGAATGGTGTATCATTTCCATGGGACGCAGATATTGATGTCCAGATGCCTCTTGGAGAATTGCACCGTTTGAGCAGATACTATAATCAGACATTGGTCATAGAAAATACAGGTACAAAAGATAAGGGCTTTGATGGATTAGGAAGGTATTTTATTGATGTCGGATCCACAATTACTCATAGGACTAAAGAAAATGGATTCAATAATATCGACGCACGTTTCATTGACATTGACACCGGATTGTATATTGACATAACCGGGTTGGCCCTAACTCATATAAATGCACCTTCAAGATATGACTACATAATTGAGTCAGACGAGAAGAAAACGAAAATAGTGGAAGCCTCCAGAGATAAAAATGGATTAATCGATGGTCGAGTTAGAAATGCGGAGCTTCAGGTTTACAATTGTAGAAACCATCATTTCTCATCATTTAGTGAAATATCTCCTTTGATATACACATTAGTTGAGAATCAACCTACTTATATCCCGTCCAATTTTATTTTATCATTGAACAATGAATACAAATTAAAGAGTTTAACTGAAAAAAACTTTTGGGATTATATATACTTGAAGAATTTTAGAATATGGGTTACTACTCAGGTAGTTTTAGATTATTTAAACGACCCTCAAATGTTTTCGTATGATCATAATTCTTTACTTAATAATCCAGATGCAGATGCAGAAACAGATATAGAAGTAGTTGATAATGAAGATAAACCAAATCTTTTCAAAAGATTAGTGGGTATTTTAGAGAAACAGGCCATCAACAAATTAACTCTAGATGATCATATTAATTTGCTACATAATGACTTCATTTTCCTGGAATACTATAATACCAGGGAATGTACAAAATTTCACGAAACTGAAATTAAACATATTTTGGAAAGTGGCGTATTCAAACTTGAATTGGTTAAGGAAAATCCAGTTCATGCTACAATGGGTAAGCCTATGCGGCCAGACATCTTCATGACGAAAGTTTTTCAGTTAAACTTAGATTACGATACAAAAATAGACGAGGTAGTATTACTCTCAAAACACGAAACATGAATACCATGAATAACGCCTGAAATTAATTACGATATTAGGTGCCCTTATACTATAGTGCGTAAATAGAATAGGCCATGTGCATCGAGAATATTTAGATACTCACGTGCAATATATTTCCACGATTTCTTTTTTTCTAGAACATCTCATCTTAATCGGAAATAGCGTCGGATCGAAAGAACTAGTAATACTACGTTAAAATTCTCTCCTGGTACTTTATACATATAGTCTATAATCTTGGGCATATATTCTAATGTTTTCGAGATGTACTATGACGACCACATGACGACTTGAGAAAAACTTTTCTCATTCTCAGATATATCTTTAAGTCTAGAAGAGATACGCCAGAATCCCATGACATTTAAAGATGTGACATTAAATGCACGAAACAATTCCGTACCAAAAGATCCATTAAGGGGGACTGGCATAATTATTCTTTTCTTTCGTTTCTGTGTCGTCGTGAATACATACCGGAGCACAAGAAATGTTCAACTAGATAGGAAATATAATGAAAATCTAACTATAGCACCACACTTAACTCGTGGTTAGCAACATTGATTGAAATGCTTTGTAATGGTCGCGCCACTATTGTTCTTCTTATGCCGAAAAAAACCCGTGAGAGGTACAGCCTCCTGAAGTCATTGCACATTTCTACTTTGGGATAAAATGGTCTTTCTGTGTAATCAAATTTCCTAATTCGGCGCAAAAAGAGTTAATTTTAGAGCCTAGGCCCGAGAACATAACCATCTAATCGTGAGGTTTGTGTCGCCTTGACACACAAATTTTGGTTACAATTTCAGGAAATCTCCTAAGATGCCTCCACCATACCATTATATACAGGAAACTACCAGAAACGTTTCTTTTTATGACTAAAGTTACCGAATTTTATTAAATGGCAAGATTTGTAGAAGCTATATAAATATCAGCTTTCCCTTAATTAAAATTCTTCTTTTTTTCTACATATCAATATCATATTAAAAATGCAATTCAAATCTGTTGTCGTCGCTTTAACTGCTGTCTCCGCTGTCTCCGCTGCTAACGCTTCTAATGCCTCTAACGGTACCAACGGTACTACCACCACTGCTGATTCCGGTGCTAACGGTTTAGCTTCTGCTGGTTTATTAGGTGTTGCTGCCGCTGCTGGTGCCGCTTTATTATTATAAGTTAATAATTCAAACTATAATATATAAAGATGAACCAACTCTTAGCTAATGCAGAGCATTAAAAGACTTAATTTATCAAACATACAATGTTTTCAGTTTTTCATATTATTTTGAAGTACACCATCTAATTTTTATAATGGCTAGTACTAAATCTTAATGTTTTATATGTAATATTTCAATGTTACAGCTTTTTTTTAAATAGTTCTTTTATAGAATAATAAACTTGGAAAAGCAAGAGTTATCGTTTTGTAAGAAGCGCAGAAATTAAAGGATGATCAGGAAAATTGCTTGTCTAATCGTCAGTTTCTAATGTGAATGGATAAGGCGGACTTTTGCTATACGGGATTCTTAGACGAGTGAATGTCTTATCAGGATCTCGAGGTAATTGTCATGAAAAGGGCCGAAGTAAAGGGGCAACTTGTATTAAACTTAATGGTATTTCATTTGCTAAACGTGTTGCATCATTATTTCATTGCTGTGCATATATATCTTCTTTTATTCTTGGTTCTTTGTTCCAAAAAGCAAAATAAAATAGCAACCAAAAATATCGCTCCTTTGTACCTTTTTAGAGTTGAAAAATTATAGAAGTGCTATTTATGGAAGGATCTGGAGTACTATTCGAAAGCATTGAAAAGATTTATTCTCCCACTTTCTGATCTATGCCATAATTAGAGTTCAATGAAATTATATGGCATACCATAATTCAAATTTGCATGGTAAAGTGACTTCAGTGAAATACATCGTAGAAAAGCGCCTGCGTAGCGTAATGGTTAACGCGTTTGACTTCTAATCAAAAGATTGCGGGTTCGACTCCCGCCGTGGGTTTTCTTTTTACTATAGTCTTTTTTTTTTAAGGTGCATGTGAATATTAAATCTCCGCAATTGGATTTTGTCGAATCTCCAGAGAAGAATAGAATAAAATATTTAGTAGACAGTAGTTCTCCGACCAACTATGCCTAGCTTATCAGAACAATATAACAAAGAAAAGAAAAGGTCTTCTAGGACGGCCATACTAACTGAGGATCAAAGAAAGGTGAGTATAGAGTAAACTAAGTTAATTTCAATTTACTGGATATTAACATTCACGAAAGGCACATCATATAGCCTCAGAACAAAAAAGAAGGGAGAATATTAGATCAGAATTTGACAATTTAGTCAATCTTAACCCTAGTTTAAGTGAACAAGAAAATAGGTCCGAGTTAAGCATATTATCAAAGAGTGCTGATTACATCGATGACTTAAAGGAAGAAAACGCTAACTTAGTGGAGCAATGTCGTTTGAAAGGAATAGCTATTCCCAAAGATTTAATATACAAAGGCCCCAGCAACGAAACATCAAGTTAATATATATTTGATTACGAAATAATGAATTTCAATTCGATTCTAGTAATTTTGAAGGAAGTTAAACCATGATATTCATATGGGTCATATTAAGTTATGCATTGAGAATTTTATCTAAATTATTTATTTTACAGTCTATTAAGTCTCTATTTTCCATAAAACAGAAAAGTTGAACTTTTCTCCCATATAATTAAAATTATTTTTAACAGGCAAAAACTCCATTGTACTATATCCTTGAGATATCAAAGCATTCATTCTATCTGAAGTTGTAGATACCTGTAAATAATTATTAGCTAAATTCCCATCTACCAAGTCCTTTATAGCATCAATATTATCAGTGAATAATAATACAAATGCCACTGCATTTTTACCAATATGCACAACACTGGCAGAATCAAACTTTTCAATTAAGGTAGATGGGATATTTTGCTTGATAGATTTATTATCGTCATCGTCATCATTGTCATACATATCAGTTATGTTTTCAAAACACACACCACCCCATTCAACAGAGGCATTTCTAGGTAAAAATTCCACTTCAACAATATTTAGACGAGGTAAAGATTCCAATTCGTCTATTCTTTCAACATATAATTCCCAAGTTTTACAAACAGTTGGTACCATTTTAATATTAGTTATAAAGCATGTAATGGAAGCTATTTTCTTAGTATTAACTAAGGACTTAACTCTGAACAAATGTTGCAAAGCTAATGTTGATTCAAATTTAATATTTGATTCAGAAAAATTCATGGATGAAGGTAAAAGAGGGATTTGTCCAGATATAGTACCAATCTTATATGATGTTCTTTCCTCAACAATTGATTGCGAATACGGTCCAATATTATGGGGGGCCCAATAGGAAATTGATCTTATATGAATACCCTTTTTAATCTTATTAGATCTTAAAGCAATGCATGAAATTTGTAATAAATTTTTGCCGTTCAATTTCGTTTGGACACATACTCTGGACGGAGGAAGATAAATATTATCAAAATAACTAGAGTAAGCTTGATTTACAGTTCCAAACTTATTCATATCTGACAATAATAATTGTACATGTTGGATATCATTAAATGTTAAGTTATGCTTTTCAAGTATCTGTTTTAGTGTATCAAATATCTCTATAATTTGATTTTCAAGGGTTGAAGCAGAACTGGTAACATTAGATATAAAGAGATTTGTCTCTGATAAAACAATTGATGATTGAATACACTTTTCTTCTACCTTATTATTCTCAATTTCATCGTATGTTAATTTATTAATTGATGAATTAGTTAAATCATCATATACTTCACTAAACTCTTCAAGGAACAAGCTTGGTTCATATAATGTTTCAAAACTTTGGGGTTCTTTATCTTCCAATTCTACCTGTAGTTTCAAATAAGCCACATCGTCACTCTGATCTTCTACTATTTCCTGATGTTTAATTGATAACTTCTTCTTAAAGAATGATGCATCTAATACAATTGTCTCAAATTCTCCACCTTCACCGCATATGTGCACTTCATACATAGAGTTTAACTTTAATAAGAGTGGGAAAAGTTCTTGGATCGACTTTCCCAATTGTTTGCTTGTAAGTCCAACTGCTGCAACCTTAATGATTCTTGCATCCAATCCACTAGCGCACATTTCTTGCATTAATTCAAGTTGATTTCTCTGCCAAAGGAAAGCTAAACAAGTTAATCCTAATCTTCCACATACATTTTCAACTCTTGTTCTTTGGTAATGCGATAAAATTGCTCCACAACTTACTCCTATCACATCGGGGTGGTTCTCTTTAACATTCTTTAGCAATAAATAGAGGTCCTCAATTTCGTCATCATCTGTCTTGGAATATTCTAATTCCTGGTTACTAGAAGATCCATTTATTGCTTGTCTATACAATGGAACATCCATACATTCACTATAGTAATCAATTATATCATGCCCTACTGTTTGAAACATAAATGAATCGATTTCGTGTTGATCCTTTTGTGCTGGATATAAATTAGCTAGTGCCATCAACTCATGGCCACGGGATATACAATGATGTATATTAAAGAACGAATCTTTACCCCCAGATATTAAGGCCACGAACTTCATTGATTGGGTCTACTGGCATTCTAGCAGATGATAGTTGTCTTATTAATTGCAATTTGGTGCTAAACTGTAAAAATAAAATAGTCACACAAGTATGAGGAAATTTACGCGGCCCTCAGTTAACCATATACTTGAGTTTGGAAAATTTTTTCTCACTCTGCAAACTTCTCTCACCTATATAAGAATATAATTTTTCACTTCAACTGAATTTTTTTTTTAATTATCAAACACTTATCCAAGTCAAGATGCCAAGTATGTACTTATAGATATCAACAAACATATCCATTACTTGAGTTACATTTATTGTATCTCATTGAGGTTCGGGTCCTTTTACGTTTCATTTGAATCACAGCTTATATTGTGACTGAACTCCCGACACTTCAGTTACAAATATACTATAAGCTTCACCTAATAATGGCTTATTCTGCCACTCTTGGATGTCGTAATGTCCGATTGTGTGTTAGATGCTGATTACTTGAAGCTTACCAGTGTGATCGTTTTGACGTAAATACCCGTAGTTATAATTTTGAATTATATTCTAACATATTATAGGAGCCCCAAGAACTTACTCTAAGACTTACTCTGTTCCAAAGCAACCATACGAATCTGCTCGTTTAGATGCTGAATTAAAGTTAGCCGGTGAATTCGGTTTAAAGAACAAGAGAGAAATCTACAGAATTGGTTTCCAATTATCTAAGATTAGAAGAGCTGCTCGTGATTTATTGACCAGAGACGAAAAGGATCCAAAGAGATTATTCGAAGGTAATGCTTTGATCAGAAGATTAGTGAGAATCGGTGTCTTATCCGAAGACAAGATGAAGTTAGATTATGTCTTAGCTTTAAGAGTCGAAGATTTCTTAGAAAGAAGATTACAAACCCAAGTCTTCAAGTTAGGTTTAGCCAGATCTATCCACCACGCTAGAGTTTTAATCACCCAAAGACACATTGCTGTTGGTAAGCAAATTGTCAACATCCCATCTTTCATGGTCAGATTAGACTCCCAAAAGCACATTGACTTTGCCCACAACTCTCCATACGGTGGTGGTAGAGCCGGTAGAGTTAAGAGAAAGAACCAAGGTAAGTCTGAAGAAGGTGCTGAAGACGAAGAATAAATTATTTAATTTTTAGTATAAAATTTTAATTAATAAAACTTTGGATTTTCTTTTATATTTTTATGTAGATTAGTTTAATGATTTAATTCGGTAAATAAAATAGGTTTATAAAATGGATATTGTAGAGATGAAGGAAGGAATTCAACTGTGAAAACAAGATTTCAATCCTCAATTGTGAAATGCTACTGATTTACTACATTTATAATTTATTCTTATCGGTGTAAACCTATAATGCAGATTCAAATTAGCCATTAAGTCTTAACGATATATATGGACTTCTTTACATAAATCACAATTATATACGCATCACTTTCTACAACATATGCATGGTATGTAGAGCAGTTAAAAGTCAATTGTACATCACGTGCAATAATACATTAAAGGGCCAGAACCCCATTACACAAAAGTTTACATCAATTTTTTTGTGAAAGAAAATTTTCCCTACCTGCTGCGACACCATCCTGGACTGAGAATCCAGAATAATATATACAGATTTTCAATCTACGAGACGTAGTTTCTTATACTTGAGCAATATTAAATAAAAATGGGTAAATCGTATGTTAGAATCTAGTTTGAAGCTAAGGGCTTTTCTATGTGCTTTGTTGTTAATATATCTGAAGAAATTGGTTTTTAATATTGATAGTGTAGGAATTTGGAGTGAAAACTTATACTACAGAGAGTATTGAAGGATTGAATATTTGTGATTTGGACCTTAAACAAATGTGTAGATTATTGGTTATTTCATATATGTTTTATTTCGGCTGGGAAGCAAGCCTTTTGAATGGAAGTTAGCGGATAAGAGAAGAATCACCGAGTTTTATTATCCACATTACTAGAGAATGGTTATTAGAAATTATACTAATTTTTCGGTCTTGAAATAACTAAGCACATATATCCTTGAAAATTAATATACTAACTTGAAATAGTCGTGGTTACAGATCTGGTACTCGTTACGCTTTCCAACGTGACTTCAAAAAGCATGGTACCATTGCTTTATCTACTTACTTGAAGACTTACAAGGTTGGTGACATCGTTGACATTAAGGCTAATGGTGCTGTCCAAAAGGGTATGCCACACAAGTATTACCACGGTAAGACTGGTATTGTCTACAACGTTACCAAGTCTGCTGTTGGTGTTATTATCAACAAGGTTGTTGGTCACAGATACCTTGAAAAGAGAGTTAACTTAAGAATTGAACACGTTAAGCATTCTGCTTGTCGTCAAGAATTCTTGAACAGAGTTAAATCTAACGCTGCTTTAAAGAGAGAAGCTAAGGCCAAGGGTGAACAAGTCCAATTAAAGAGACAACCAGCCAAGCCAAGAGAAGCTAAGATTATCTCTACTGAAGGTAATGTTCCTCAAACTTTAGCTCCAGTTCCATATGAAACTTTCATCTAAGCTATATATTTATATGAAAATGGTCTTGAGTATAGGAGGTTTACTTTTAATATTCTTGTGTATTTGAATTATAAAATATTATTAATGCATGTAAAAATAAAATCTATAACGTAGTACCGTAGTTTTAATTCTTCATCATTAAGCTCTATAATTTTGTTACCTGCTATTCACGTGAGTCGGTGTTATCTGATTTTTACTCAAACGGATACCTGGTAATTACATATCAAAGCTTTTTCAATTATAGCATGGCAGAAGTATCGAACCCTGATAAGGGTGAAGCTTCCGAAATTATGACCAAGCCAAAGTCTTTGTCGAATGTTTTTGAAAATGCCTTACAAAATTGGGCTCAAATTGACTTGCCAACACTCCAGAAGAAATTAGATGAACAAGGATTAGAATTAAAAGATGAACAAAAAAATTCATTATTAAGCAGAAAGAACTTGGCTTCCAAAACAAAGGAATTTAAGAAATTACCAGATACTGAGAAATTGGAAGAAGTAAAGCCATTATTGAAGTTATATCAAAATGAGATTGATCTGTTGACAGCGAAGAGAAAAGCGGCAGAAGGATACTTCTTTGCAATTTATAGATTGATTGCAGAAGCACCTGACCCTAGACCACTACTTGAATTATCTATAGATGCTGTTAGTGATAGTCTTGATGTGGATAATCTCAAGAAGGAACTTACAAAGTTGAATGAAGAATTGAGCAAGAAAGCAGATTATGATCAAATAAAACAAAGATTATTAAGATCCGAGCAGAAATCTGCAGAGCTATTAAGCTCAAAGATACTGGCCAAAGAGGATGAGCTTAAGGCAATTTTTGATGAGAAAGAAAGCAACTGGATTCAAAAAGAGAAAGCATACCTGGCACAGATTGAAGATGCAAGAAAGAAAATCGAAGAATTAAGAACATCCAAGGAAGTAACTGAATTACAATTAAATAGCCAACAGAATAATACTGAAATGATAAACTCATCTTCTGTATTGGCCGAATTAGATATTGTTACTCGCGATGCAGAATCATCGAAAAAGAGAATTTTTGAATTAGAAAAGAGAAATGAAGATTTAAGAAGGGAGTTATCTATCTCCAAGAATGATATACAAATACAATCTTTACAGGAAGAATATAGTGTTAAAGTTTCCGAATTGGAAGGAGAAAACGTCATTTTGGCTGCACAACTAGAGCAAAACAGAAAGAAGTTGGATGCATTATCTAAAGAAAGTGCTTCGAAATCAGAAGCATTGACTAGAGAAATAAGTCAATTTTCTGTTGAAGTTAAGTCATTGAAAGAGAAGTTAAACAACACGCAAGATTATGACGAATTAAAACATGAATTACATTTGTTAAGACAAATTGAGTTTGGTCAAGACGACGATGAGCAGAACGGCGAATCAGCAGACAAAGAAATAAATTCAATAATATTTCAAAGAAATAAATCTCTAACAAAGGAATTAGCGGATTATAGATCTCAGTTTGGTGATTTACAACAGAGAATTCAAGAATTAGAAGGTAATTTAAATAATACAAATATTGAATTAGATAAGGCTCAACATTTAAATGAAAAACTTGAGAATGATTTGGCAGATTACCAAGAAGCGACAAATGGAAGTAAATTCAATGATAACATGAGCATAATCTCCGGTATGAGTAGACCTGCTAAATCAAATTTCAGAAATGGAAGTATTACAAGCTTACCTAGTGGAAATCTGGATACCTCAATCTTACCTATTATCACAAAGCAAAGGGATAGGTTTAGAGATAGAAACCAGGAGTTAGAAGATGAATTAAAAAAGCAATTTGGCATCATTAGTGATCTAAAGAGACAAACGAATTCTTTGAAAAAAGACAATGAAGAATTATACGAAAGGACCAGATATTTAGCTTCATTCAACAAATCTTCCAGTGCATCCCAAGTTATCAACTCTAGATCAACAAAGAATGCATTCCAGCCTAAGCCAAATACTGATATCGAGAAAAACTCGTACCAAGCCCTGTACGAATCTAAACTTCATCCGATAGAACAGTTTAGAATTAGGGAACAAGAAAGAATAAATTCTAGATTATCTCCTATGGAGAGATTATTTATTTCTCTTACGAGAGCAATTCTCGCTACTAGAACCACGAGGACATTATTTGTAATTTATTGTCTCGGCTTACATGGAATCGTAATGCTTATTACCATTTATTCTATGAGTTTAAATACAACATTAATACCTGAAGTTGGGCTAAATGTCAGTACAGGTGGTGTAGCAAACGAGTCTCCTAACATTACATGAGGTCATAATATACAGTAGCTCATCATATAAATAATATTAAATTAATGCATTAATCTGATCTAGCCGCAACCCATTGGGGTCACATGTGAGCAATCAAAGTATAAATAGAATTTGATTTTGCCTTCCACTTAAAGATAAATAATGAAGTTTTTCCTCCTACTAATAGTTACTATTGCCTACATATATTATTCTAGACGTAAAATAGAACCGATGTCTAACGAAAACGGAAAATTAAGTCAAGAAGAAATTGACAAAAGCAACTTCGATCCAGATAACTTAATAATCAATATGGGTGGTCGTCAAGTACCATTAAAGCTGATTAATAAACCACACCATGTCATTTTAGACCCACTGAAGCATAAAGCAAAGGTTGATGCTAAAGATTTTCCTGATATTGAAGAAGGTGCAAGAAAGAGAGAAGAAGAACGTACGGCTGTTCATACAGAAAGAGAATCAAATCCATAAATATTGCATTAATCTTTGATGTTAGAAGTTAATTTCTTAAGGGTATGTAATTGATCTAATACTTCTATCCGGTGTTATTGTTTTGTTATACTTTGTTTTCGTCTTGTTGGATCAGGTAATCTGATATATTCTTTATATACAATGTATCTTGACATAGTCATATAATTCCTAGAATAGTATCTTTCGTATTTGAATGAATAAAAAATCAATTGACTTTTAATTAAATATTTGTGTATCTTCTATTGATAACGATAATAAAAATCTGATAGGAATTCAGCTCGACCGATATATAATTCTGAACAAAATTAAAATTTGGAGTCGTAAAAGTTATCTTCAAAAGGGGTGTTTAATTGATTATGCTAGGATTACCAAGGCGATGGCTTCGAGAATTAACATATTTGACACTATTTGTGTTCTTTGTCATGCTAATGATGTTGTTGGCAAATTATAACAAGTTAATAGCACTTCAAGAATATTTACCAAGTGATCTTATTCCTTCATTCTTCCAACCTAAAGACACATATATTATCGATATTGCAATTGAAGAGTGCTACCGCTTAAAAAAAAGCAAATCTTGTGGTGTTCCAAGTGCATCCACTGGTAGATTAGGTAATTTACATGAAAATGGAGGTTGGATTAAAATAGAAAAGGATTTAGCGCTTGGCGAATCATGGCTTAAAGAACAATATTTTTCATATAAGAATGTGAAACATGAAGCATTATACAAAAGCAACAAAGAGAAGGAGAATGAGCTTGAAAAAAGAATAGATTTGGAAAATACGAACTTTAAAGTTATTGTTGATATTGCGGTGTCAGAGCCTAAATCTGATTCTAAAATAGAAGGAAATGACAAATTAAAAATCCCCGAAAGAGTTCTTAAGGATTTTTGGGCTTCAAGTGTAGAAGGATATGAAGACTTAGTTGATGTGAACTCATATACTGAAAAGAAAGTTGATTATAAAAAGATTGAAGAAACTCAAAGTGAAAAGTCATCTGAGAAACTCACTTTAGATAAAACCGACAAATCTAAAGACTCAAAGGAAATTAGCGGTGATAGTGATGTTAAAGATTCTAAGAATAAAAGAGAGTTAGGAAGACATAATTTAATTCAAAGAAATAAGATTCCTACAAAAGAAGATATAAAAAAATTAGGATGGATCTATAAATCAAATAATATATGGTTGAAGTATGGATCTCCAATAGATTCAAATGCGATTACTGGAATTGATATTTTATTTGGTGGTGATGCAGTAGACCCTAGACCGAACTGGGAGTTATTGGTCAATAGGCCATTAGGAGATGTTAGTAGCCCTTCAGGAAAAAGTGCATACCTTTCTATTAGAAGAGGTCCTAAACTTGACTATAAAATCAGGGAATACCAACCTGCTTTAAAATTTAGCAAAGATGGAAAATTCAAAATATTACAGGTTGCTGATTTACATTTCTCCACTGGTTATGGTAAATGCCGCGATCCAGTTCCTATTACTTCTAAGAATGAATGTCTAGCTGACCCAAGAACTCTAGAATTCTTAGAAAAAGTGTTAGAGATTGAGAAACCTGATTTTGTAGTATTAACTGGAGATCAAATATTTGGTGATGAATCACCAGATGCTGAGACCTCAGTTTTCAAAGCCTTGAATCCATTTATTCAAAGGAAGATTCCTTTTGCTGTAACCATGGGAAATCATGATGATGAAGGTTCATTGTCTAGAGAAGAAGTCATGGAATTATCTTCAAATTTGCCATATTCCTTATCATCTATAGGCACTGAAGAAGTTGATGGGGTAGGAAATTATGCCCTCACCGTTGAAGGTGCCGATTCAAAGGATTTGGCAATGACCATGTATTTCCTAGATACACATAAATACTCATTGAACCCAAAAGTAACACCAGGATACGATTGGATCAAGGTTAGTCAATTGAAATGGTTAGAGCTTATTGGTGATAGTTTTAGAAGTTTGAAGTCCAAGACATATCCACATTTATCAATGGGGTTTTTCCATATACCTCTCCCTGAATATAGGAATTTGAATCAACCTTTTAATGGACAAAATAGAGAAGGAGTCACGGCCCCTAGATATAATTCAGGTGCTAGATCTGTCTTAGCAGATCTAGGAATTCAAGTAGTTAGTGTT
The DNA here is from genome assembly GCA_030583345.1 of Schwanniomyces pseudopolymorphus. NCBI lineage: Eukaryota > Fungi > Ascomycota > Pichiomycetes > Serinales > Debaryomycetaceae > Schwanniomyces > Schwanniomyces pseudopolymorphus. Next base: position 85,026 of record JAJMIA010000008.1, on the reverse strand, counting down.
GGCCATGATCATTGTAATGATTATTGTTTACAAGATACAATGAAGCTTCGTGATGAAGAAGAGAATAAAATGTGGTTATGTTATGGTGGTGGAAGTGGTGAAGGTGGCTATGGTGGTTATGACGAATATATCAGACGATTAAGAGTCTTTGAATTAGATACATATAAAGGAGAAATCAAATCTTGGAAGAGAGCTCAAAATGACCCAAATACGGACTTTGACTTCCAAATATTAGTATCTGAAGGAAAAGTTGTTAATTCTTAATTTCAATAGAGGTTTTCGAGTCACAATAATCATCGAGATACCGATCTGAAACGTTCTGGAGATCTCAATTTTTTTATAACAGATCAATATCAATAAATAAATAAAATATCTAGTATAATATTCTTAAGCAAATTGTAGAGAGTAAATATGAGCAATGCCACTGACAATAAAGCATTAAAACAATGGTTAACTAAAATAAATTGTCAACAACATTATTCAAAATTTGTTGAGAATAATATCACTTTTGACATCTTGCCAGAGCTTGATAGCGCTGCATTAAGGGAATTAGGGATCGATAAATTAGGAGACAGATTAAGAATAGAGATTTCCATATCTTCTTTAAAGAATGAAAAATTAATTAACAGCATTTCTCTAAATGAGGTTTATAAAATGGCTAATTTAGATATTTCCAGTACTTTAAGTGGAGATGCAATCAATAATGACTCAGGACCTAACGTATTTCTCAATAAGCCAAGTTCTGAATCAGAAAAGCCAATATTAGATAAAGATTCAAACAAAACTATAACCTTTATATTACAGGATGGTTCGACAAAGAGAGTAAATGTCACAGGTTGTTTTAATGCCCAATCGATAAAAAGGAAGATTTTGAAAAAGTTGGGACTTAAACAACCCGAAACAGTATTTGATACTTACATTCATTCATTTTCATCTTTAGGAGAAGGAAATGAACCTAGCGTTAATTTATTGTTTGATGTTGAATTGGTTACTATATGCTATTCCCCAGATAGACTCGAGAAGCACAGAATTATGTTATGTGCAAAAACTGAATATCCTTCTAATCTAGCGATAAACACGTCGAAGAAAATAGCTCTAAAATATGAGAAAATTGATCAAGATGCAACTTTGTTGTTATCTAGTCAAGAGGATTTAAGTAAATACCATATTACTGATAAATCGGTTAAATCAACGATGAGGAATTTCTTTGGTCAAAGACCTCCAAGTGAATTGATTTCTTCTAATTTAGCAGAATATTTCCCTGATACAACTCAACATGATTTAGAAGCTACTGTACGAAACTCAGTACGATATAGTGTTCGATTGTCTCGTCGTTTTCAAATACCGTCCTTCGCTTCCAAGATAGCCAGTAATAGCTCTATTCATAAGCGAGTTCCCAGTTTACCTAGTGTGATTATGAATAGCTCCCCTTCTAATACATCAGTAGACCAGAGTATTTCGAGTTCAAAGAAAAGCCAAGGCAGAACAATTGGTGATATAATGGTGAATAATGTGGCTGCAATTGAAGAGGTTGTAAATATAAATGATGATCTGTCAATTTTCAGTAAACCACCATCTATAAGCTCAAATATAAATACATCTAACGACCTTAAATCCATTTCTTCAGGTGGGACGCGTAATCGATTGTCTATCGCAGCCAGTTTTTCGGTTAAATCAGACAACAAGAACCACAGATACTCACGTATTGAATTAATGAATGTGGAGTCTGATTCAGATGAAGATGATATCTTTGCAGAGTATTCCTCCTTCAACGGTGGTGATGACGAAAAAGAAGCCCATTCAACCTTAGATTCATATTTAGAAGATGGTCCTCAGAGCTGGCTTAAGGGTGCTAGAATAGGTTCAGGGAGCTTTGGTACTGTATATTTAGGTATGAACCCATTAACTGGCGAACTTCTTGCCGTGAAACAAGTGTCAATACCTGATAAAAATTCTGCCTACAGTAGTCTGCAAAAATCGGTTATAGAAGCTTTACAGCATGAAATGACTTTACTCAAAAGTTTGAATCATGAAAATATTGTAAGATACTTAGGATCTTCAACTGATGAAAATTATCTTAATATCTTTTTGGAGTATGTTCCGGGTGGATCAGTACAAACCATGTTGATGTCTTACGGGCCATTTGAAGAACCATTAATCAGAAATTTCATTAGACAAGTTTTAATCGGATTAAGTTATCTACATGGCGAGAATATTATACACAGAGATATCAAAGGGGCGAATATTCTTATTGACATAAAAGGGACTGTTAAGATCAGTGATTTTGGGATCTCAAAAAAGGTCAGTGGCAATCTGGATGATGATAAACATGCAAAAAGAGCATCGCTTCAGGGTTCAGTATATTGGATGGCACCAGAAGTAGTTAAGCAAACGGCATACACAAAGAAAGCGGATATTTGGTCTGTTGGATGTTTGATTGTGGAGATGTTCACAGGAAAGCACCCATTTCCAAATTTTAGTCAAATGCAGGCCATTTTCAAGATAGGTACGCATATCACACCTCAGATACCTGAATGGTGTACAACAGAGGCAAGTGACTTCTTAAGGAAGACTTTTGAATTAGACTACGAGAAAAGGCCAGATGCAATTGATATGCTTGCAGAACCATTTTTGAATCCTTTAATAATGTCTAAAGATTGAAAAATGTCGTAACACATTGCAGTCACTCGCGACATGATGTAGGTTTTTTTTTATGCATTACGCTACAACTACTTATTAGTGTATAATATTGATATATATTCAATTAATTAGTTAACGTTTTAATATACTGGTCTTACTTTCGATAAAGCATCAAAACGAAAGAATCGTGAATGGATATTGTAAAATATTGGATTTTAACAAAGTATATCAGAAATATCGAGCACTTTCAAATACGGGGAATATTTAGCATAGCTTGAAATGGGTGTTCCTTTGAAGTCACATCCAATTGTATCAACAGTCAATCTCTTAGAGGAATCAGACTTTGGTATAGCTATAGACAAACCTAATGCTACTTCTAGCACAAGTCCACCGGAGGAATTTTATCAACGTAATGATCATATGGACTCTAACTATAAATTAGCAAGAACATATTCAGAAACAGAAAAGAGTAATTTTGATTTAGAAACTGGACATAGACTATTTGATGACGGAAAAATAAGACCCCATAACTCAAGGATGAATTCCTACAAACAGGCAGATGGCGACCTGCCAAATGATAAGATATACTCCAGATCTCACAATGAATTCGATAACAATGATGATGCTTTAATAGGTCTTGAAGATGAGTATATACCAGGGTTAGATTTTGGAAATCTCCTCGATAGATGGAATCACACTCCAGTTAATAACAATTCTGGAATATACGACATTAAGAATACTTCAATAAGTACAACATCTAGTACTACTCACACACCTTTAAGTCGTGAAGGATCTTATTTAGATTTAAATCAATTGCATGCAAAGGTTGCTCCTCAACCCATAAAGCTGAATAATGCAGATAAATCATATTCTTTTTCTAAGTTGCATGAAATTATGAAATTGAGAACACCAAGATCTAATACGCATGGTGGTATTAATTCCACTGGAAATCAAAATACTAGATACACATTTGATTTACAAAATGACAATTCAGCAATAAAGAAGAGGAAGATAAAATCGTCTTTAATAAACCCAGATACGGGCGATATAAACTATGAAGCAATATTGAGCAGTTTACCACCTAATTTTAACGATTTGCCATATTCACAAAGAAAAAAATTAGTAAAATCATTTTCAGACTCAATAGACTATTCAAAGTTCTCATTGTTTGCAAAGAACTACTTCAATGAGAAATACATGTCAAATTCATCTAAACCAGGCAATTCACATAATGGCTCCTTCATACGGAGATCAAGACGTAATAGTGCCAATACAGTTGCGGGAAGGTTGTTGGCCCTTTCATCCTCGAACGATCTTTGGGCACTTAATCAAGAAAAACCGAAGGAGAATGTCGATGAAAAAGGTGCAATAGTTTCGGGTTATCAATTGGGAAAGATTATTGGCTTTGGAGCCTGGGGAACCATAAGAGAATGCACAAACGAGAGTGGCGATGTGCGTGCTATCAAAATAGTCAAATCCTACAGCCAGGAATCTTCTCCTTCAAAAGTCCACCATAATTCTAAAGTAATAGAGATATTTAAAAAAGAAATCAAAATCTGGAAACAACTTAGGCATGAAAATATCCTACCATTGTTAGACTATGTCGAAACTCCCAACACTATATTTTGTTTCACCGAAAAAGTGTGCGGAGGAACTCTATTCGAGCTAGTATCTTCATGGGGAATTTTCAATAATGGCATTCTAAATGCAGATGGGCCGTTCGACTTTCTGATAGTTAACCAAAGTAAAAGATTAGATGATGTATGTAATTTTACTAAGCAGATTGTTGATGCGTTATTGTACTTGCATTTAGACATGGGGATTGTGCATGGGGATTTAAAATTGGAGAATGTATTAATTGATGATCTGACGGAATCTTATAAAATGATTCTATGTGATTTCGGGATGTCAAGAGTTTATTTGGCTCGGCTAAGCAGGAATTCATCTAGAAGACTTAACCAAGATATTGATCTGACGATTAGAAGTAAGTCATCATTCACGTCGATGCGTAAACCGTATCCATACTCGGACGACTCTTTGTCTACAAGGCATATATATTTTTCAGATGATTCTAAAATTGGAATATCTAATCTATGTAAACCTCATGGCCCCTCATTACAGTCTTTTGACTTAACACCAAAGGATTCTAAGAACTCCTTAAAGGAATATTTCCAAAAGAAGGAAAATGGTATGACTCTCCCTGGGATTGAATCGGATCTACCGCATTCACATATCGGATCTTTGCCATATGCATCTCCAGAGCTACTCCAACCTTCACCCCCACCTTTGGGACCATCTGCAGATGTGTGGGCTTTGGGTGTTTTAATGTATACTATGGTCGTGGGAAGGTTGCCCTTCCAGCACCAGTTTGAGCCTAGATTACGGATGATTATAACTGCCGGGAAGTACAATAAGGCAGACTTGCGCAAAGCGTGTTTAGTTGAATGTGTTATTAAAGACACAGCTGCCATAACCGACTCTTTTAGTACTGGTTTTTCCACGACCCCCTCAAGTGAGAGTAGAACTCACCAATTAAATAGAATTACAGAGGAGTGGCAAAAGCACGACTCAATGAAATATGACTGGCTTTGTACATTAATCTCGGGATGTTTGGAATTGGATATTACAAAGAGATGGGATATTAACATGGTCCATGAACATCTTTGTGACTATTTACGCCAAGTAAGTCAGTTGTGATATCTTACAGACAACTAGCCGTCATCTTGCTGACAGCTAACGACGTCTTACTGACAGCTATTATGAGATAGGTTTGTAAATCCGACAATCCATGTCAAATTTAAGATTTCTTGGTTTTTCTTTTTATATGAATGAATGAATGTATGACTTTCAAAACTGATGTAACAAAACTGTATATAACCAATTAGACATATGACACGACCTTATAATTTACCCGAAAAACTTTGTTATTATTGTGACTTCATTAGGCAAATAGAACCCTAATAAAATGATAGAGCTGGCCCTACGAAAACGGTTAAAAGTTTTTACTCTAGCCATTTAAAGTTAGGTTAAATGGACCATTTCATCATCATGCGTAATATATTTACCAATGCCGTGTACATAATAATTTATATTTTTATTCTATTATGTAACATTGTGACGAGAGTTGGATAATTCAATATGCACCTATGGCGCACAGATATGAGCACAAGCGCTGAAAAGAGTATTGTGAAAAAGAACTTCCGAACGCTTTCCGAAAATACTACATTCTAACGACAATCAATATCATTCCATATGCTGAAATGTATCTAGGTCTCGTTGTAGTTTGCCAATAAACCAAGACAACAAGTTATCGTAATTTTCGAAAAGTGATCATTTATGCGGGCTTAAGAAATTTTGCTAAGATATTTTCAAGAATGAAACGTAAAAGCCGCTTATAGACTGATGTTTGTACGTTTACGCTAAAAGAAATAAGATGATAAATATGCCATCGCCTGCATATAAATATTTGTAATGACATAATAAGGGCTCATAGTTCCATCTAGGTCGGAATAACTCAAGTAATGGCACTATTTTTCTGCTGAAATCTGTGGAATTGGGAGATTTCACTGCGTGATATTTGTAACACTGGTCATCATCTCATCTCAAAATGGAATATGTAGGAACTAGAAGTCGGGCATAGAAAGAAATACGTATTTACCTAATGTATGTTTCTTACCTAATGTATGTTGTATTACCTCATTACTAAAACTCTTTCTTTTTGTCTCCACCACTCGCCAATCCATAGTAAGTCAAATTGTATATAAACCTCATGTAGCCCCAGAATTCGCTGGAGTAAACATTTTCAATCCATAAAGATAGATATAGCAAAATGGCTTTTATTATATCTAGAACATCCACTATGGGTTTGAAGGGTAGACCCCTTAGAATTGCAATTACTGCAATTGCAACCCTTGGTTTCTCCTTGTTCGGTTATGACCAAGGTTTAATGTCTGGTCTTCTTACTGGGACACAATTTAATTCAGAATTCCCAGCCACTTATGTTGACCCTAACAGTTCTCAAGCAGCACAAAATCACGTTTCTGTTATCCAAGGTGCTGTTACTTCATGTTATGAAATTGGTTGTTTCTTCGGTGCTTTATTTGCTTTGTTTAGAGGTGATAGAATCGGTAGAAAGCCATTAGTCTTGGCCGGTTCTCTTATTATTATTATTGGTACTGTTATTTCCGTTGCTGCTTTCAGAGATTCTTGGGGTCTCGGTCAGTTCGTTATTGGTAGAGTTATCACAGGTATTGGTAACGGTTTAAATACTGCTACCATTCCTGTTTGGCAATCTGAGATGTCCAAGGCTCACAATAGAGGTAGATTGGTGAACTTGGAAGGTTCCATCGTTGCTGTCGGTACTTGTGTTGCTTACTGGTTAGATTTTGGTTTCTCTTACATTGACTCTTCTGTTCAATGGAGATTCCCTGTTGCTTTCCAAGCCGCATTTGCTCTTGGTGTCTTCCTTGGTATGATTAACTTACCAGAATCTCCAAGATGGTTAGTGGCTCGTAACAGAAAACCAGAAGCTATTGAAGTTTTAGGAAAATTAAATGACTGTAGTCCAGAAGACGATTCAATTGTTGCTGAAATTTCTCAAATTAGTGATGCTATCAACAGATTCTCCAAGAATAAGGTTGGTTTGAAGGAAATGTTCTCTGGTGGAAAGAATCAAAATTTCTCCAGAATGATTATTGGTGCTTCAAGTCAGTTCTTCCAACAAATTACTGGTTGTAACGCTGCTATTTACTACTCAACTATTTTATTCGAAGACTCTATCGGATTAGGAAGACAATTGTCATTAATCATGGGTGGTGTTTTCTCCAGTGTCTATGCTTTGTTCACCATTCCATCTTTCTTCTTAGTCGATTCTTTCGGTAGAAGAAACTTATTCTTAGTTGGTGCTACTGGTCAAGGTATTTCTTTCACTATCACCTTTGCTTGTTTAGCTGCTGGTGGTTCTGAAAACGCTAAGGGTGCTGCTGTTGGTATCTTCTTATTCGTTGCCTTCTTCGCCTTCACCATTTTACCATTACCATGGTTATACCCACCTGAAATTAACTCTTTAAGAACTAGAACTATGGCTACCGCTGTCAGTACTTGTACCAACTGGATCATGAACTTCGCAGTTGTTATGTTCACTCCTGTATTTGTCAAGGGTGGTGGTAAAAGTGGTTTCGGTTGTTACTTATTCTTTGCTGCTGTCAACTATCTTTTCATTCCAGTCATCTACTTCTTTTACCCAGAGACCGCTGGTAGATCCTTGGAAGAGGTTGATATTATTTTTGCTAAGGCTAACGCTGAAGGTAAATTCCCATTCAGAGTTGCACAATCCTTACCTAAGTTGACTTTACAAGAAATTCACGATGAAAGTACTCAATTAGGTTTATGGGATGGTGATTTCGAAAAGGAAAATTTTGATGTTAAGGAAAATGTCTCCGAAACTGCATCAACTCCAAGAGAGGAGGGTCTTTTATCTAAGGATTCCAACAGCGCTTGAGTTTAATTACATAATTTGATTTTCATAATGAGATCAAACTTAATAATACTATATACCTATATTTATATATAAACAAATATATTATGATCTATTTATATTCGCGCGTGAACTATAATTTTTGTAACTAAACTTATTTTTCAAATCAAGTAGATGGCAATCATGACATTGGAAAATGGATATACATTTAGGGAATTAAGAGTAGAAGACTATAAGAGTTATTTGGAGACGTTGAAGGTGTTGACTACCGTAGGCGAAATCACACAAGAAAAGTTTGCTGACTTGGTGAAACACTGGGAATCATTGCCAGAAATCTATAAGCCCCACGTCATCGTCAACGAGTCAGGTACTGTTGTGGCCACAGGGATGTTGCTTGTGGAAAGAAAGCTCATTCACGAGTGTGGATTAGTGGGTCATATCGAAGATATTTCAGTCGCTAAGAGTGAACAAGGTAAGCAACTTGGTAAGACCGTAATTGCCAAATTAACCTGCTTAGCACAGGAAATTGGATGCTACAAGGTGATTTTAGATTGTTCTGCAAAGAACGCTCCATTCTATGAGAAATGTGGCTACAAGAATGATGGGATTGAAATGGTATACAGATTCTAGACGATTCACATATATTATACTAATACAAATATTATTTATTTTAGATCTTCTCCAAAGCCTATTGAGTTAGTATATTATTATTTTGATAATTCTGATGTCTTCTTTGTTCTACTTACTTCTAATGAAACTATCGAGTTACCCCTGATCACCTATAGCATTTTGTTAGTACTTCATCTCTACCTCTAGTCCTCCTTAGTATCATTTACTTACGATTGTACCTATGCTTAATTTCTCTCCATTTTTTTGTTCTTCTAATGCCTCTGCAAATGTCAAGTTCAAAAATACCTATGGGGATTGTTAGTATATGTGGTTTGTTTTGTTATATAGTTTATATATTAAACGTACATCGTATCCTCTGAGAACTCCTATGACTTTTCTGCTTCCATTTAATTGAACAGATAGCTTTTTATCCATGTACTAGAATTTTGTTAGTAGCTGATTATTGGCGACATCCTTAGTCATACATACTCCCTTTAATTCTGGTGCAGAAACCATTTTTGCTATCCTTCTATCTTCTCTGCTAAATGTTTCTTTACATTTTTTGAATCGCGGGAAAAAGTCTCAAATATTGGAGTAATCTAATGTAAACATTCAACTCGATGACCAGATATGAGTAATATACCAGATATTACTTCTTTATCAGACTTACTTACGACGTCGCCAACTCAACCTTTGACTGAACAAAGACCTACAAATACATTACAACTTGGGTTAGCTACCACAAAATCTCTAAACGATATTATCGAGAATCATCATGAACAACAAGATGAGAAGGTAGAGAAAGAACTGACAGTTGAAAATGAAATTGCAGAATCTGAAGTAAAAAATAAAGATATCGAAAGAACTGATAGTGTAGAAATTCAAGTAAAAAAAGGCGTAATCGATAATGACGACGATGATGATGATGATGATGATGATGATAATATACACCACGAAGAAGAAGAATTAACAGAATTGCTTAATTTGCGCAGTCATAAACTACAGTTATCTGAAGAAAGAACCAAACTCTTGAAGAAAAGAAGTTCATTGAATCTGGCTATAGAAGATATGAAAATAAAAATTGCTGCATATCATAATACAAAGGAAAATGAATCTAACAAGGTAAGATTGCAAGAACTTTTAGACAACAACACAGACGAATTCATACAAAATGACACATCAAATGCTTCTAAACAAGAATCAACTTTAAAGAAACTCAATGTTCTTCCCTCTCTGGACTGGGAACTTCGTCTTGCATTGGTCAAGAAATTTCTAAGTTCAATTGAGATAGATAAAGTGAAGACATATAACGAATTTAATGAAAACGACGAACTTGAAAGGAAAATGGAATATACAATCATATCACCATTATTATTTAGGATACTGATTAATCTTAATATTAAAGCATCTGATGATTCAATGGATAAGATCACAATAGACAATAAATCCAAATTTGCCATATCTGATATTTCGCCGTCATTCCACAGTGTTATGAAAAATAATTATATAAAAGGAAAGAAGATAGATCTAATTATGTATGGTTTGAATTCATTATCCTCGTTAGCATATGAAAGAGTATCAGTATTTCATAAATTAATCAGACAATTCAAAGAATATGTCGATAAAAATAGGTTTCAAGAACTTATTGGACCAGAGGAACTAAATAATGGGATACAATTATTTGCTTTGTTAAAGTCAGTTGATAGGATTGAATTATCAGTTACAAGTAATGATAAAGTTTTCAAGTTGTGCTTAATATGGGAATTAGTTTTATCTCAAGTGTCATTAGGTGAATGTGATTCGAATATAAAACTTCAAGTATATTCTGATAATTCTGACTTCGGCGACATTAGTGCACTCTTCTTGAAGCTACTAAACGAAGGAGGCGTAATCAATGCATTAAAAGTAGTTCTCAAAAAGTGTTTTAATATAGAAGTGTCCTGAAATCATGTTATAATATATATAAATATCTGTATTCTATAAATTCTAGTACTATTTCATCATTCTCACAGACCATGCTTAAAAGTAACACTTTCATCCTCAAGATTAAATTTTATGATTTCAATATCATTTGTCTCCACATTGTTGGCTATCCAGTCATTACATATAGAAATTAAATCTAACATAAAGAAATCAATTTCTGAGCCACGACTAAAGTCATGAGAGGCTACGTAGCCAAAACCAACCTTTTCTATGCTTGCTAAGTCCATTTGTCCGGCCACTATATTATTAGAGTTAGAATCACCTTTCTTGGAACTAGGCTGGTGAAATTTTTGATTTCCTATGGTTTTACCAAATTGTTGATACAAGTAACTTTCAAGTCCATTGACTAAATCATATCTAATGGATTCCCATTCAATTCCCAATAAGCCATTAGCTGACGACTTCTTATATTGGAAGTACCTAAAAATCCAATCTACGAGCATATCAACTTTCTTATCAAATTCTATACCGCTTGATTTAGATGAACTCTTGATCTGCTTTATTACTTGTTTTGATTTGGCAATAATATTTTGACGAGTTGCTATAGAAACAGAACTATCGGGAGTAATAGGAGCGATATTAGAATTCAAATATTGCTTTAAAATTTTATCAAGTCCTTTTATTGGGAAATCAATTTGGTTCAAATTATTAGTAGAATATTCATCGTGAATTTCATTTGACCTCTCTCTGATTTCTGGTTGCTCAGTATTATCTTTCGTTTCTTCAGATTCTAAATCAACATCGTTGGAATTTTTTTTAGCATTATCTAATGAAAATGTAATTACATTTTTTGTCAATGGTGAAGAAACAACAGTATTATGTAATACTGGATTTCTCTTACCTTTTCTCTTTCTGGACTTGCTTTCATCAGTAACCGCTCTCTTTTTAGAATCGCTTGATTCTATTGATTGATCCGCATCTTCTTGTTCTGAACGGTAATCACCACTTTCCTCTAAATACGATTGTTCTTCTGCATCATCTGGTTCTCTATCTTTTTTGGACTTATTACCTCTCTTTGGATTATTATTATGTTCTTCGTCTGCAAGATAACCTAATCTAGTTCTGTACATTTTTTCAGAATATTCAATTTCAAAATCAGTGTCTTTGTCGAAATCATCAAACGTATCATTTTCAATATATTCGATACTTGGAATAACATTAGAGTTAAAAGGATTTTCTTTTAACTCTTCAGGTTGAAAACTGGTTTCAAGGTAAGTATAGATCAACCACAAAAATCTCTTCGCTCTATTTTGTGGATGAATACGTGCATTTAAGAAAAACTCCATAAAGTTATTGTTGCTTTCATCGGCTCCTGCTTCCTCGAAATGATATTTGATTCCTTTAATATTACCACTTAACAAAAATATTAATTGTATCACATTTGTATTTGGTTTGTTTTGCTTTGGATGTTCTAATATATCATCTAAAGTCTTGACATCTTCTCCATCGCATACCGCCTTTAATATGGATTTCAACCTAGGTGTATCTTGCAATGGTTTAGAGCCTCCGTAAACTGGATCGGCCTGTAAAGAAGGGATAGAATGGTATGTTCTCAAAGAAGACCTCATTTCAGGAACGAAGTTGATGGTGGTATTCATACGGCCAGCGTTTACCAAGAGACAAACCTTCCCAACTGATTTTCCCATCTCATTATCTTTTAATAATCTTTCCTTTAAAATCTTGGAACATTTTCCAGATTCTGCCAATGTTCTTATGTAGAGCTCTGAAAATGTCAATTTAGGATCGTTCTTAGCTGCCGGTATGTCGCAATATGGAAAGTAATTCGTGAAAACAGCATGATCATCATCAAACAATTCTCTTAAAAAATCATATTGAATGTCTCTTCTCCAGAATGGTTCACCATCCGACTTTTTCAAATGGCGAATTCCCTTGGGTACCGTGGATGACGCCTTCTTTCCTTTTGTTCCCGCCTTTTTCTTTGACTGATTATTGCTTGAATCAGTATCTCCATCTCCATCTCCATCGATCTCCATCTCTTCTTCTGGTTCGTTTTCCACTTCTGTTTGTTCTTCACTGTCTTTTAATTCATCAGTATCATTAATATTGCCATTAGTATCCACCAAATTAGAAATAGAAAGTGCCTTTCTCGTTGGAGAAGATTCCACTTGGTTTGTTGTATCTGTAACTGTATTATTCGTAATATGAGATGGGTTGGTGTCTTTCGATGCCATCTCAGTGAAACTGTCATGTATAGGATCGTAATTCATCGTTCAAAATTAGTATCCCAATAATTGTAAACGCCGTTAACAATCAAAAATTTAGTTCAGTTTTTATGTCGGAGCAATTTGCGATAAATTTCAAAAAGTCAAGCACACAATATTATAGGTACGAAATTGATACATTGTCAAGAAAGAGGCAAAATGTCTATACCCACGACTTGGAGACAATTCCAGTTGTTTGACTATACACCTATAAAAGACCCTAATTATGCAACAGATGAGCCACTCTATTCTGATTTTTCGTTATCATCATTATGTGCTACCAACTCATACTTGATATGTAGTAGTAATTCATTTATCAAGATAATATCCAAGGAATTTAATTTATTGAAGTCTTATCTAGCATACGAAGTGGAATATGTCATAAGCTTTATCAAGGAAGTTCCTATGTCAAACCTATTGGTTACAATTGGCGAAAGACAAGGATATCCGTCAGTCTTGAAATTATGGGATTTGAACAAGATATTAAATGTACCATTTACAGATAATGAAGCATTAATACATAAGTTTCAAACAAGAGTACAGATAAATAACGAGAGTAATTCATATCCGATTAGTTGTTTTACGTTTGACAACGATCTCACATGTGTAGCGGTTGGATACACCAATGGGAGAGTAGTTCTCATCAGGGGAGATTTACTTCGAGACAGAGGCTCTAAGCAGAGGTTAATATATGAGGCAAACGATCCAATTACTGGAATCCACTACAATAAGAGGGATGACTTGTTGTATGTCACTACCACATCAAAAATACTAACTTTTCTCACGACTGGTAGAAATCAAGGAAAACCACTCAGAATATTGTCGAACAGAACTGGAATTGACTTATATTGCTCAGATTTGGATCCTACAAGCCAAGAATTGATTGTAGGTACTCCAGAAGCAATTCGTTATTTCAGTCCAGTTGGCAAGGGCCATACAATACTGTTTGAAATACAGAAAAAGCAAATATTTAGGTTTGGAGGAAATTACCTCTTAATTGTTGCCCCATATGAAGAGCGTATCGATAGTACAAAGTCCAGAAAACTGTTAACAAGAATATTAATTATCGATCTTCTTAACAAGCATATCTCATTTAATTTATCTATGCCAAATATCACAGTAAATCGTATTATATCTATGTGGAATGATATATATTATTTAACTAGCGATGGTATATTATACAAACTCCACGAGAAACCAATAAATCAACAAATTGAATTGCTCTTACAAAGAGAAATGTTTCCTATTGCATACAATTTGGCAGTTCAAAATAAATTGCTGGTTGATATTTTGCTTAATATACAAAAAGAATATGGTTATTTTTTATATGATAAACAAGATAATGATGAGTCGATAGAGGTATTCCACAAATGTTTAAAATTGTATCAAGAAAAAGGGGAAGAGCAAGTAGAGTCGGATATGGAAAAAGATGATAATATTGATGAGTTCATCATGAACATTATTACAAAGTTCAAGGATGCTTCTAATATAAAAAATCTTACGAAATTCTTATATGAATTATTTATTCTCAATTTAGCCAATAACGACCATGTTACGCTATTACTTAGTTGTTATTGTAAATTAAAAATGAAAGAAGAACTTGATATATTTATAGATAAACTTGATCTCGATGAAACATCTAATTTACAGGAACTTAATTTTCAATTAATTATAAATTTATTCAAAGAATGTGGATACTTTCAACAGGTGATTAAATTATTATATAAATTAAACCAACCAGCTTTAATCGTTGGTATTCAATTGCACGAGTTGAATCAACCTATGCAGTCATTGAATTACATTAAAACGTTATCAATAGATGAATTGTTGTTGATATTGATTGAACACTCCAAGACGCTATTAGACTATCTTCCTATTGAAACAACTGAATTGCTAATAAAAGTTTTTACTGGTGGATATACGCCTCTCGAAATCAAGCAAAACTTGTCAAAAATTTCTGAAATACAAAATGCTGAAACCGAAGATAGAAATAAAGTGATATCACCTCTTAATAGTTATAAAGCATTCTTATCGTACCTCTCTGGTGGAGTTATTGATGATGATACTGCAGCAGAAAGCTTGCCTTATAACCCAAGACAGCCAACATACTTGCCACCTAGGCCAAATCTAATTTTCCCAAGCTTTATTGACAACCCAAATGAATTTGTTATTTTCCTTGAGGCTTGTTTAGATACTTTTGAGCGTTATCAAGGGAATATTAATGATAAAAAGGATTTATTGGTAACATTGCTTGAAATGTATTTATCATTATCTAGAAAAGATCAGGAATCGGACTGGATAGATAAAGCTAGAAATTTAACTGATAAACATTCCCATTTATTGGATAAATCTTCATTATTGTTGGTTTCGCATATATATGATTTTAAAGAAGGGGAAATAATCTCCAAGGAAGAATCGGGATATGAGGAAAGCTTGTTTAGAACTTCCCAGTTAGCTAATGATATTGAAGGATGTTTTGATATCATTTACAAACATGGTGATACTGTACCCGATTTATACAGACAAATGTTGAAGTTCATGGTTTCAAAGGAAGAAATTTTCAAAAGGATTTCGAAGAAGGATTTTAATTTTATCCTTGAGAAAGTTAAAATTTTGAAATTAACAACTCCATTAGAGATCATACAGATATTAAGTGACAATAGCTTTACAACGATAGATTTGGTTAGAGATTATCTTATCGAGTTTCTCGAGAACCAAAATAAAGAAATTACTAATAATGTCAAATTGATTGGTTTTTATGAAGCAGAATCAACTAAGAATAATCACCAATTAACTGAATTAATTTCCAAGCCATTTGTTATTCAGAATAACAAGTGTTATACATGTCAGTTGAAACTTGATTTTCCAATGGTTCATTTCAAATGCAAGCATTCTTTCCATCAAAAGTGTATAAACGAAAACTTGATTGTATCTGATTCGATAGGCGAGAATAATAGACTGTGTCCATTGTGTATAAACGAATTAGATGAAATAAAATCTATCAGAAATTTACAGTTAGATTCCAAAAATAAAACTGCTGCTTTCAAATCATCATTAGATGATGCTAATGATAAACTTAAATTCATTAGTGAATATTTAGGTAATGGTGTGATGGAAAATGAGTATGCCACTCTTACTAATGAATGAGTGCTAAATATATTTTTCGCAGTCGATTTGAAACATATCTGAAACATGGGTCAAATATATAGTGATGATCAAATACAAAATAAATATAGAATATAATTTAAATGCATATAGTAAAATGTCCTATAATTCAAGTGAACTTATGGAAATCTATACGCAACAAGATAAAATCGAACAATCCTTAAAGGAGACTGGAAATGTTAAAAATAATTATAATATGAGAAATAAAAGAAACTTAGAGTTGAATCTAGAGGATAAGGTAGACAGGAATGACTTGGAATATAATAATAAAAAGGTAGATTCACCAATTGTTAAGAGCTTCTTTGAGAAACCACTTTTAACGCCGTACGAGTGTCAGTTAATTGAATTTATCACTAGTGAAAATCAATATTACATGGCACTTAGGCAAATCTGTGCAACTTATTATGGGTTAATGGAAGGTAGCGAAGAATTTAAAGGGATATTCACGAAGGAGGAAAAAGAATTTATTTTTGGAGATTGCTTAAAGTTGCAAGAGGTTTCATATAAATTTCTTAAAACCATGTTAGACAATCTTATGCACTATCTGGCATTCAAACACAAATCATCATCACAGAAATTTAATATGCCTAATTCTGGAACTAGTGTTCTAGGTTATAACATTCATCAATTAGTTCTTAATGCAGATCTTTCTAAAGTCAACTTGGGCGAATTGATAAATACAATGCTTGGTCATGACTATAGAATACAGATTATTTTGTATTTAACGAAGTATTCATTAAAAGTGAGTATATTAAATAGCACCCTTTCCTCAGGTACGAAACTGGTCGAGTCTTGGTTGCATAAGGCCCAGGGACTATTATTGTCAGAAGATGAAAGCTCATTAATCAAGTTAATCTCGGTGCCAATCCAAAGACTATTTAAATATCCTATGCAAATCAAAGCTTTGAGCGATAAGATCGAATCTCTGAGTAACCTCTGCAAAGTTGGATTGAATATATCCCTTGTGAAGATCAATCAAATCATTGAAAAATGCTATTCACAAGAAAAGATAATTGTAATAGAAGATGTTAAAAAAGTGGAAAATAAATTAGAGAATGAGTTACATACAAAGGTTGCTTTTGACTTCGACGAAGTATCTTTTGATTCTTCCCAAGATGTGAAATTGGGGTCTGTAGGACGATTATCCAATACAAATACAACTACTTTTCCGAAAGAATATGAGACCACAGTCACAAAAATATCCAATCAAGCAGAATATCAAGTCCATTTACTAGAGTTCAGCCACAAGTACGACTGTTTGAAGAAATTGATTACACAGTATACAGACCTCAATCAAAAGGTTATTATATTTATGGAAAGCCAGATCACCTATTCGAACTTTTGGGTCAATTTTTTAGAAGAGTATTCTAATAATGACAGTAGATTCTTTAACTCCATCTACTCTATTTACTCAGCTAAATTGACCGACCAAATCAAGATGTCAAGACACTTCCTGTTACGATATCAAGAGAAAGTGATCCACCCTCTACAGGAAGCAATGGTACATTGCGAATCCACAAAGAGAGCCATAATCCTTTATCAGAAACAAAAGGATTCGTACAAAAACTACATTAACACATTTGAAACAAAATCAAAATCATTCTTTACCAAAATGTCTCACACCAAAGCCCAATCATGCAAGGAGATAATGAGTCTACTTCGAGTCCGATTACCCGAAATCCTCACCTTGATGGACTCGGTGATTGACCTAACATTCCAGCAATACATCATGGAATATCCGAGATGGCTCTATCAGTTGATAGGCGAGAGGAGTTGGTTAGAATTTCAGGACTTATCTCAATGCGATATTCCACAGAAAAACAACGATATCGTGCAATTCTATAATCAAGCAATGGCTATCACAAAAATTGCCTTACAAGATGAATCAGATATTTATTCTAAATATCTACTCCACTTAACCATATAGTTTGAAATCCTACTGTGTGTAAATGCCAATTATGGCTAAAATATTTAATGAGCTCTTGTGACAATTTGCTTACAATGTGCAATTTGAAAAATCACGATACTTCCGACCTGATACGTCGCTAGAAAATTTTGATCCCTAATCGCCTCTCTTTATTGCTCTTCAATTACTTATATTTATTATATATTCTATCACTCAATCAATTAAACATGTCTTGCACTTGCGATTTATTAACATGGAAGGACCCAGTTAAGACTGGTAAGGTATTTGGATCAATTGTCGTTGCATTGGTTATCTTCAAGAAGGTTAACTTATTCAATGTATTTTTCCACTTAGCCTATATTGGATTATTACGTATGTATAGTAATTTTGGTATCGTCAGGAAGCATTCTTGATGCATTTGGTGTGTTTCATCCACCATTGTTTTGTAACGCTACTAACATCGTCTAGTTTCTGCTGCTGGTGAATACGCTGGAAAATTAGTCACCGGTCAAGGTTTCGTCACCAAGTACAAGCCAGCCACTAAATCATATGCTAAAAGATTCAATGATGAGGTTTTACCAAATGTTGCTAAGGCTTCTACTTGGGCCGAAGAAGAATTCCAAAAGATTATCTACGCTCATGACATCGAAACCACCTTAAGGGCTGCCGGTATCTCTTATGTTTTATACAAGGTTACTTCTTGGTTCTCTTTTTTCACCTTATTAACCATTGCTGTTATTGTATTATTCACCGCTCCAGCCATTTACTCAAGAAACAAGAAGGAAATTGATGCTGCTGTTTCCCAATACTCTAAGCTTATTAAGGAGAAGACTGGTGAGGCCACCAAGTTAGCTCAAGAAAAGGCTGCTCCACATATTGAAGCTTTAGTTAAGAAGACTGGCCCAGTCGGTGCCTTCATCTCCTCTAAGATCCCAGTTAGAACTGCTGGTTCCACAGTTGGGGAAGAAACCTCTACCACTGAGCCAGAACCTACTGCCACCTCCACTGGTGCTTCTAAGTTCCCAGAAGTTTCAACTGAATCTACCGAAGTCCCAACTGTTCATGAATTTGTTGATGAAGTTAAGTCTTCTGCTGATATCTGAATGGGTTAAGTCTAATTTTGAAAATCAAAATTTGGATTATTCTGTTTTGTTTGCTAGATGATGCCGCTATTTAAATTCTCGGTTTGATTTTGGTTCTGTTTAATATGTATTCAAAATCTACTAATATTTAATTATGTGAATAGTATTTATTAAATATTTTTTTGAACTATTTATCAAATTTGAATGAGTGGACTTATATTTATTCCTTTATAGTACAATATTAAACACAATCTTCTGGAGTTGGTAATCTTTTGAAACATGCTATCCATTTAGAACCCTTGTTACGGGAAACCTTTTGACCTTCCTCGGTAGCATTGTACATAACGGAGACACATTTGTCTTCCTTTTCCCATTCTGTGCTTAATCTTTCAAATAATGGATGTTCTTCTAAATGCTTAACCATCCAGTCGTGTAAATCTTCAACGTCAGTAATTGTGTAGACAACACCACCTTCCTTTAAAACATAGGCATATTCAGATAATAATGTATTGGTTATAATTCTTGCCTTGTGCTTACGCTGTTTGAAATGAGGATCTGGGAAACAAAAGAACATCTTAGACAATTGACTCTTACGGAAGAAATTTGGTAAGAATTTCATGGCATTACCTCTCAAGACAGCGATATTTTGATAATTTACTTCCTTATCTTTGTTCTGATTTCTTAAAGCAATTATCCTATCTTCAACATACTGAGTAACTTGGACTCTAATTTCCATACCTAAAATCAATTTGTCTGGGAATTCCGGAGCCAACTTTGTCATCAACCCACCATAACCACAACCAATATCAGCTATTTCAACGTCCTTGACAAACTCTTTGGATTCTTCATCTACATATGCTGGATATAATTTTCCCCAGTTCATATCCAGTGGAGATCTTGGGTAGTCCAATCTATGATCAGAGAATGGATTTGAGTGTGCTCTTTGTCTGTAAAACCTCTTTCTTGGTAATTCAACATTATCTTTGGCTTTAGATTCGAATCTAGTTTGCTTTACTTGTTTTCTAGTTTCTTCCTTATCTACCCTATAAGCTCTTCTTTTTGAAGCAGCATCATTCTCTAGAGTAACTTCAGATTTTATATCGTTTTTATCAGACATGTTTTCTGTATCAATAATGTTTGTTAACAATCTATGCAGATGATTTAAATTTTTCAGATGAGCGAGAAGAGAAATAAATTTTATAGTACATTATCATCAGAGTTGAGATAGTCAAATATTTTGAAGTATGCTATTTATAAATTATGTACAATATATTATATTAAAGAAGATAAATGACTTTGCTATAATAACAGTATATTTCAGCTACTGTTAAAGTCATTAGTTTCTTCTTCATTTTTGGATTTCTCACTTGGATCAATGTCTTTACGACGTTCTTCTAAAGTTAAGTATAAAACATTACCCGAGGCTTCCAAGGTTCTAACTAATCCTGCACCACCTAAAACAGTTAACAAACCTGCTAATTGACCTTGCAATTCTGCTTTTCCTGGTAAATCCTTGAACTTGTCGATATCAGCACTGTCATAAATACTGGTTTCAACTTTAGCACCAATCAATATTAATTTTTCACTAGCACCTTTTAATACCTTTAATACTTGTGCTACAATGGCTGGTTCACACTTAGGAATACTGATGATACCAGTAGGACCGTTTAATAATGGAGATAATGGGTGCTTTACATCCTTGTTCTTTTTGGAGGTTTCTAAATCAGCAGGATCTTCTTCATGCTCGGATCTTAAGTAAACATCATATATACTGTTCCTTATTATGTTTAATTTTGCACCGGCTTTATTTAATTCAGTACGGAATTTTTTATTTTCGGTTTTATTCAAGTTGTTATGATGGACATATAATAATATTTCATTAGTATCATTTAAATGTTTGTAATAATCAACTAAGAAGGTCTTTCTGGATAATATATGTTTACCAGTGTTTCTATTTTCAAGTTTGTAGTTTGCACTATTAGATGCGCTAGAATATGATGCCCATTGTAAAGCAGATAATAACGGTGTCTTTGGTACCACTAATGCTGGACGCACATTTCTTAATCCACTAAGAATACTAAGTTGAAATCTCATTGTATAATGGTAATGTCCCTAACCTTCAAATCATAGTTCATTCTAGCTAAATTTTTTTAACGGACGACTAATCTTTTTTCGGTGATCACACGATCTTTGACCACGTGATTGCTCCTTAGTTCAAAATGTGAATGATGGAGATATTTGTTGATATCAATATTGGATAAATACAAAGTCTGAAAAGTTGCTATCTATTTAGTATGTTGGGTATTATTTTAGTATTTAGTATCTAGACTAAAATAATATATAGTGAAATTTAAATCAGTATGGCCTTCTTTATTTTGCTTGTAGATATTATGGGATATTTCGATACTTTCTTTGAATCTTAAATATTTAAAACTATTCAGTAAAGCTATTAACATCGTAGCGTGACTTTATGATATTCATATATATAATATTCGGTATGAATCATCTTGAAATACCGTGTATATTTTGAATTTTAACTCTACTTGCTTAAAACTCTTCGCAGTCTTTATCAGAGAAAAAAAAAAATATGCACTACTAATAAAATAAATCAATAGTCAATTATAAAAGGAAGGATAATAACGTAAGAATGCAGTCAGATTTCCAAGACTTTCTATCCACGCTTACAGATAATTCTAAATTGAATGATTTTGAGGATAGAAAAAGGTCTCAAAACTCAACTGAACAATCGAAGAAAGTAAAGACTAAGGCTGATACTAATACTATATCCTGTGAAGACATAGGATATGTTGACCTTAAAAAGTTAGAATACGGAACTAGAAATTTACAAAAGAGTATTAAACTTATCACAACTGAATCTCCAGACTATGATGAATATCAGAGGCTCTGTAATTCTCAAGATATTGATGCAGCTGTGAGAATAGAGTTACAACAGAACAAGTTAATTGAACTTTCTTCAGTTATAAGATCAAAGTACAATAGTGGAAAATTGGACATATTTCATGCTATCATGGATGATACTTTAAAGATAAAAGACGATGAAAGAAGAGGAACCACCACGATAAAGACGATTGATCAAATTAAAACTACACAAGAGCCAAAGGAAGTATTGCAAGAAGAAACGAAAGACGCAGATTTTCCAATATTACCTAAAATCAATGATCCGTTCTTGTATCAAAGGGTTTTCGTCCATAAGTCTACTATTAATAATAAATCGTATCTTAATCCGTCTGAATTAATAAACTCGCATAATGAAAGATTAGAATTTTTGGGTGATTCGATTTTGAATAATGTAGTAACATTAATCATATATGATAAGTTTCCAGAAGCCTCTGAAGGTGAGCTATCAAAGATAAGATCTCTGTTAATCAACAATTCAGTGTTGACGGAGTTTTCTATTGCTTATGGGTTTGATAAGAAACTTAGAAGTAATATTAACGAGTCAATTTTGAGACAAGGAAAGCAAAAAATTTATGCTGATATTTTTGAAGCTTACATTGGGGCCCTTTCATTGGAACATGGTTTAAATTTTGCAGTAATTAAAGAATGGTTGGCAAAATTGATGGAGTCAAAGTTAAAAGGATTTGATAAGGAATTCAAGGAAGTAGAACCTATAAATAAAGATGCAAAATCTGAATTATATTCTTTAATTGGAACTGCAGCATTTCATCCAGTATATGAAACCGTTCAACTTGGCGATGGCGCTTCGGTTCCATATATTATCCATTGCAAGATGGGTAATGAAGTATTAGGAGAAGGTGAAGCACCTGGACATAAGGATGCAGGATTACGTGCTGCCATGAATGCTTTAAAGAAAAAGCCATTATTGGAAAAATATAGTCAATATAGGCTTACTTTAGATAGAAGTGAGACTGTCATTAGTCAGAAATCATCACTGCCAAATATAACGTTAACGCCTAATGTGTTTTCAGTTTCATCTATTGATAAATCATTATTTCCATTAAAAGCATCGATGAATGAGCCTCTTCAACCAGAAGCTAAAAATACATTGTATGCGTTACTTGGAAAAAGAATAGGTGTAGTACCTGAATATATTACCTCTGATGAGGGTGATAAAAAAAAAACAGAATTAAAAATTCAAGGATTTACTGTAGTAACAAGCCTTGACCATTCAAAGAAAAATTCGATGACAAGAGCAGCAATGCATCTTTTAAACGACAAGCATGCCCTAAATCAAATTATTGGAGATGATAGATAAGCTTATATGATATACCAAATATATTATTGAACTTCTATAACTCATACTAGAGTTAGCAGATGTCGGATTTATGATTGGAATAATATTATAATGGACAAAGAGTGGAGTATATCCCTAAAAGCCATATAAGGAATAATTGTTGACTAAGTGAATACTCGTAGTTGGTTAGTAGTTAATTTACTATTGAATTAATTAAATTTCATTCACCTAATTAAGAGGTGGAACTCTTTCAAAACTTTTAGAAAACTTATAGACTTTATAACTAGGATATACTACAATACCTAAATATATGAAATTATGGAGATATTATTATATAGACAACAATGTTATATTGATATGTAAATACATAATAACAAAGAAGAACTTCTTCCTTTTGTAAAGAAGAAATTGCAACATATGCGAATTATTTAGTGAGCCTATGACACGTGGAAAAGTTATTAGGATGATATCCTAACAAAAATGTTAGGAAACTTATAGACTTTATAACTAGGATAGACTATAATACCTAAACAGATGAACTTATGGAGACGTTATTATATAGAAAACAATGTTATATTAATATGTAATTATATGATAACAAGGAAAAACTTCTTCCTTCTGGGGATAAGGATTTGCAACACACGCGAATATATAGAGTATGATCTAGGACACGTGAACAGGTTATTAGGATGATATCCTAACAAACATGTAAGGAAACTGGGTTCTAATTAGGTAATTCTTATAAATCTCTGTCTTATATACCTTACTTGTAATATAAAACGTTAACTTGTTCTGTGATGGAACTTATTCACTTATTTATAACTAACTATTACTATAACTAGATCCTAATTTCCTTAGTTCTTATTCTTAAGACTCGAGGTTAAACTACTCCTATTTATAGTG